>WNWU01000029.1:4161120-4175948 GCA_012654045.1 Ptyas mucosa | reverse complement strand
TATATATATATATATATATATATATATATATATATATATATATATATGTTTTCTGAGCTTTTACCACATAATATTCTGAATCCTCTTTTTCTTTTAATTCTAAAGTTAATTTGTTCATTTTGGCACATTTGAATATTTTTTGAATAATTAATCCCTCTGGTGGTACATTATTTCCTTTCCAATATTGCACATAAGCAATTCTCGCTGCTGTAAGTATATGTAAAATCAAGTATCTTATTTTTTTTTTTGTCGTATTTGGTTTTTAGTACACCCAGGAGAAATGTTTCCAGAATTAATTCAATTTTACTGTTAATTAATTCTTGTATCCAATGTTGTATTTTGCTTCTCTTCGCTCAGGGCATAACCACCACATATGAAAGAAGGTACCTTGGTGGTGATTACACTTCCAACACTTAGGGCTTAAATTCGGATATATTTTCGCCAATCTTGCAGGCGCTAGATGCCACCGATATAGCATTTTATACTGATGTTCCTTGTTCAAGCTCCGTTTTCAGCTGCCACGGCCTCCTGCAAACCCCAGGCCCTCCTGAGCTCTGTTTTTATTGGCAGAGGGTTGCAGGAGGACGTAGCAGCCGAAAACGGAGCTTGCGAGCCTGTTTTCACTGGCAGAGTGCTTGGGCCACCACAGGTGCCCCCCCACAGGAGTGATGTTGAGCTGCCCCCCCCCAAGAAGGTCAAACACAACCTGATGCGGCCCTCAATGAAATTGAGTTTGACACCCCTGCCCTATCCTATCTTTTTTGTCAATTCCTCAGATGCATCTACTTGGTTCCTGTGGAATGCAGAATACTGGACCGTTCGAGCAAGGCTCTTTTGATGCTTTTCAGGCACGAAAGTTTAATAACTACAGGTTATTAAGGGTACGAAGGCTTAATGAATTCAACTCCCAGAATTCCTAGTCAGCAGGTAAACCCAGGAATTTGGAGAGATGCTAACCCAACATATTTAGATGGCATCATATTTGGGAAGGTTGAGTTAAGAGGATTTTTTATTGAATTAATTAAGGGAGACAAACGGACTGTTTCAAGAACATCCATTCTAAATATATCTCTGGACATCATATATTATCTTTTTAAGCCAGTGCTCTCCCAACCCAATTAAGGAACTTCCTGAATTAGTCTGACTTAGGTCAATAAGATGTATAAGGTAAAGGTAAAGGTTCCCCTCGCACATATGTGCTAGTCGTTCCCGACTCTAGGGGATGGTGCTCATCTCCGTTTCAAAGCCAAAGAGCCAGCGCTGTCCAAAGACGTTTCTGTGGTCATGTGGCTGGCATGATTCAACACCAAAGGTGCACAGAACGCTGTTGCCTTCCCACCAAAGGTGGTCCCTATTTTTCTAGTTGCATTTTTTACGTGCTTTTGAACTGCTAGGTTGGTAGAAGCTGGGACAAGTAACGGGAGTTCACCCCGTTATGCAGCACTAGGGATTCAAACCGCTGAACTGCCGACCTTTCGATCGACAAGCTCAGTGTCTTAGCCACTGAGCCACCGCGTCCATAAAAAGATGTATAGACTCTGTCTTATAACAAGGTCTTGGGTAGAATGGCCTTTCCTAACACTGCTCTCCAAAGAGGAAGGCTTCTAAATAACCTTTCAAAAGGACAAAGACAACTTTGGACAGAGGATGTTCTTACTCATGGTGCCTTAAGAGGGAGACACTGGCATTTACCAAAATCTATTTTGATCTC
This sequence comes from Ptyas mucosa, assembly GCA_012654045.1. Classification (NCBI taxonomy): domain Eukaryota; kingdom Metazoa; phylum Chordata; class Lepidosauria; order Squamata; family Colubridae; genus Ptyas; species Ptyas mucosa. The sequence goes on along the minus strand of WNWU01000029.1, from coordinate 4,174,237 downwards.
TTAGACTTCCAGGTGGCAACAAATTAATCTTGCTTTGTTTTTAGTATTCTTGAATAATCCATACAGCTCTTCACAATTAAACAAACCCTCCATTGTTAGATAGCAAATATGGTCAAAGAATGTGCAGAGGATTCTATATTTTTTTATTTCATGATGAAAAAAGGCTTCTTCAGTTGAAGATCTTTGGAAGAAGGACAGGATACAAATGTAAGAAATATTTTCCAAGCAAACCTGCAAGAGAGGAGAAATTAGTGTAGCATCGTTCTCTGGCTCACCAATTCCTGGAATCCACCTCTCCAAATCGCCAAATCATATGTCAGATGCTCAAAGACGTCCTTCATACAAGAAGGGTAGGTGAAAGAAACGTTCACGCCAAGGGTATTTCTGGTATATTTTGCTCTGAGAACTGGAGGAGCAAGTTGCACTGGAAAAAAAATAAGGCAGATGGTTAGGGGAAGTGCAGTGGAGTGTAGTCTGGATTCCCAGAAAGGAGGGGCTCAAGTTTAGATAGTTTGGTTGGGAGGAAGAGTCAAGACAGTTCTTCCCTAGAAGTCTCAGAGTATATCTTTAATGATGGAAATGGTTGATTTAGTTTGGCAAGATTTTGTTTATAGGCCAGGAACAATAAAGGAAACTGATTAGAAGTAATTCTGTAGGTCTTACTGAATTTTTGGAACCTGACATCAAGTTATCAAAATAAGCTGGTTGCATTAATTTCTGCAAAGAACAGATGGTCTTCCTGGGACAACCTAAATGCAGAACATCGTATTTCCCTTGGCCTAACCCAGGGGTCTTAAACACTCAAAGAGTGTTTCACTTGCAGAGGGTTGCAGGAGGCTGTGGCAGCCGAAAACGGAGCTTGGGAGCCTGTTTTCGCTGGCAGAGTGCTTGGGCCAGGAGTGATGTCGAGCTGGCCACGCCCACTCTGGCCAGGCCCAGCCCAGCCCCTCCCCCAAGGTCCAACACAACCCTGATGCGGCCCTCAATGAAATCGAGTTTGACACCCCTGATTTAATGTAACGTATTACAGTTTCTTATGAATCGTTTCTCTTTTGTCTGTCTCTGTGTGTGTGTGTGTGAGAGAGAGATACACCAGCAGTGTCAAGGTTGGTGTTTTCTGAATTTCGGACACGTCAAACACAAAAGGCTCATCATCACTATCCCAGTGCTTGCCTTAACATCCCGTGGTAAAAACGTGATTTTAATTTTGACCTTCTCTAATTTTTGTGGCTAATCACACTAGGTCAGGGGTCAGCAACCTGCAGCTCTGGAGCCGCATGTGGCTCTTTCACCCCTCTGCTGCGGCTCTCTGTCACTCAAAATATGTGTCACAACCACCAATGTGCGACACCCATCGGCATGCGATTTGTTGAGCTTTTCAACCCCCGGTAGGCCAACTGCGGATAAATCCAAGAAAAGGAAAGTTTCAGAAGAAAACAGAAGGTTTAATTCAACTACATATGCTAGTTTTGTGGCCGCTCAAGAAATAGTCAGGCATGGGAAGGGTTTTGTGGCTCCCGGTGTTTTCTTTTCTGTGGGAAATGGGTCCAAAGGCTCTTTGAGTGTTTAAGGTTGCAGACCCCTGCACTAGGTGAAGCCAAGCTAAGAAAATGAGCCCTTCCAGAAACTAGCTTGATCATAGTTGTGCAAAGTGCCTTTTCCCCTTGCCCTGAGCAAACCTGCAAGAAAGCAGCATTTGCCTTTTCAGAAATTGCTAGCATGGATCAAACCACCTTCTGCACTTCCTGGCTTCCTGAGAAGAGGAGAGCTACATGAGCCCACAGGAACCTCATACCCTGAAGGATGTAATCGATGATTTCAGGTGCCGACGGGCTGAATCCAGCCCCGATTCTGCTATGAGCTTCCACCTTGACCCAGTATCGGTTGCTTGGTTCTTGAAGCACACACGTAATATTGCAAATGGTTTCAGTGATATTTCGGCAATGCTGCACTTCCTCCCACTGATGATCAAAAGGATCCCTAATGGAAGAAATCAGAAGGACCAGCTAAGCTTTGCATTCACGTGGGATGCTGCAATTTCTCTCTTCCACTCTGAATCTTGCAGGGTGGCAGAGGGTGGGTCTTAAATGCCTCCCACTATGGTTGTCCATGAAAAAAGGTTTAAAAAGTCAAGATGGTGTCTAGAACCATGCAATCAAAGCCTTGCCCCCTCCCCTTTTTTACATGTATTGCAACATGGTTATGGTCACCTTCTAGACTTTTTTTGATCCAGACTCTGCATACCATCTGCCCTCCTATAATGAGAGAGAGAGAGAGAGAGAGAGAGAGGGAGAGAGGGAGAGAGAGAGAGAGAGAGAGAGAGAGAGAGAGAGAGAGAGAGAGAGATAGGTAGGCAAGCAGGCAGGCAGGCAGGCAGGCAGGTAGACGGACAGATATAGATGGATGGATGGGTGGGTAAATGGATGTTAGATTGATAGCTAGATAGCTAGATAGCTAGATAGCTAGATAGCTAGATAGCTAGATAGCTAGATAGCTGGATGGATGGATGGATGGATGGATGGATGGATGGATGGATAGACAGACAGCTATATAGAGATGGATGGATGGATGGGTGGATGGATGGATAGATATAGATAGATGATAGATAGATAGACAGACAGAGATATAGATGGATGGATGGGTGGGTGTGTAAATGGATGGTAGATAGATAGATAGATAGATAGATAGATAGATAGAATGATAGATAGAGACAGACAGACAAACAAACAAACAAACAAACAAACAGACTAGTGGTGGGTTATAGAATGATAGAGATAGATAGATAGATAGATAGATAGATAGATAGATAGATAGATAGATAGATAGAATGATAGAGATAGATAGATAGATAGACAGACGGACAGACAGACATAAATATATAGATGGATGGGTAGATAGATGATAGATAGATAGATAGATAGATAGATAGATAGATAGATAGATATGGATGGACGGGTGTATGGATGGGTAGGTAGATGGATGGATGGACAGACAGATGAGTGCCTATTTAAAAGAGAGGCTATTTTATGAGTTAGAACAGAAACTGTATTGATTGACTTACTTTAAAGTAATATCCAAATCAGGTGGTACCAGTGGTGAGTTGCTACCGGTTCGCACTGGATCAGGCAAACCGGTGGCAGTTGTGGTGAGAGGCTTCTGTGCACATGCACAGAAGTGCCACACACGAGTGTGCACGAGCGAACCGGTAGCAGTGGGATTTGGAACCCCACCACTGGGTGGTACATTAAGCCATGATATGTTTTACAACAGTTTGTTGACGATACCACAATTCTCTGAGTTCATACAACATGTGAAGCTATAGCCATCCCTGGCAAATCACCATTCTTTGGTTTACCAAGCCCACAAGCTAGTATCCAACATGCCCCCATTGTGGTCTAGCAGCCAATCTCTTGTCCCTGCTGTCTCTGAGATGGGCTGGGGGTTGCACCAGGGCAGCCCTTTGGAGGGGAAGGCCCACAATACGGCCTCAATGTACCCACTGGAGCCCCCGGCCCTCATAACCAACATCCTTTTCCTTCGATGCTTACATCCAAAGGACAGTATAGGACACTCCCGGTGGGGAACCATCAGGCGGCGACCATTTCACGAACAGACTGTAATCCTTTGAGACAAAAGTGATGTTCAGGGATGGCCGGAGATCTTCACCTGTCAGAAATTAAAACCAGAGGTTTCATTTCTTCTTGAGTCAAAGGCTGGGTTGTACAATCGAGTGGAACATTTTGGGGAGAGCAGGTTCCCCCCCCTCCTCAAATTCACACATGGGGTACAAATAGGGGTGGGTTTCAAAATTTTTAGCAAGGGGTTCTCTGCCTGGGTGGTGGGTGGGCGTGGCCATGGTGGGAGTGGCCCAGCGGGAGGGTGGAATTTTTACCCTCCCCAGGCTCTGGAGGCTTTTCTCAAGCCTCTAGGAGAGTGAAAACAGCCTCCCCAGGCTCCAGAGGCCCCCTAGAGGCCGCAAATGGGCCCGTTTCAGTCCTTCCCGAACTTCTGACTCGTTTTTTGCCCTCCCCAAGCCTCCACACGCACTTACCTGCATCCCAAACAGGCCGCCTGGGGACTCCTGGGAGGGGGTGGGGTGGGGCAGGGCCAGCCAGGAGTGGGGTTTGTAGGTTCTCCGAACTGCACAGAATCGTAACTAGAGGTTCTCCCGAACCCCTGCGAACCCCCAGCAGCCCACCCCCGGGTACAAACTACAGGTAGCCCTCAACTTACAACCACAATTGAAATCCAAATTTACATTCCTAAGCAAGGCGGTTGCTAAATGAGTTGCGCCTGATTTTATAACCTATTTTGCCGTGAATTTTAAATGAATCCCTTTCATTGTTAAACGAATCAAGAGGTTGTGAACCGGATCAGACTTCCCCCATTGACTTTCTTGTTGGTAGCCAGGTGGGAAGGTTGCAAAATGGCGATCCTGTCCCCCTGGGAGGCTGCAACTGTCATAAATACATGCCAGGGTCTAAGCACTCCAATATTGATCATGTGACCCAGGGGTGAAATCTAAAATTTGTTACTACCGATTCTGTGGGTGTGGCTTAGTGGGGGGGGGGTAATGTGACTGGGTGGGCGTTGCCAACTTTTTTCTTTTTTTACTTTTAAAAGCATTTTTTCTACAACCTTAAGAGGTTGCAGAAAAAAATGCTTTTAGAAGCCTCTGATGATCAGGCAACTCAGCTGGGATCACCAGAGGCTTTTAAAAGCATTTTTTTCCCTAAATTCCTTCAGCATTTTTTCGGCCAAAGATGTTGTTTAAAAAATGGTTTTAGAAGCCTCTGACAATCCCAGCTGAGCTGCGCGATCATCAGAGGCTTTTTAAAAAACTTTTAAATGCATTTTTTTCAGCCGAAGGGGTTGTAGAAAAAATGCTTTTAAAAGTAAAAAAAACCCAGCCTCTGATGATCGCGTGGCTCAGCTGGGCATGGGGGGGGGGGGGGGGGACACAGGGATTTTTGCTACTGGTTCTCCGAACCACCTGTCGCCATCGCTACTGGATTGGGCGATCTGGTCCGAACCGGGAGCATTTCACCCCTGATGTGACATAGGGACGCTGAGACGGTTCTAAATGTAAGTCTGGTTGTAAGTCACTTTTTTCAGTGTTATTATAGCCTCAAATGGCCACTAAGCAAATGTGTGTAAGTCAAGGACTACCTGTAATTAGGAACTTTCCCCAACGTTGTGTTTTGGGATGACACGTTCCTAATTTTTTGGTATAGAACAGGGCAGAGAAGAAGATCCTGTCAACTGTCCAGTTGACGAATCCAGAAAAATTAACTCCTGGGACACTTTTTCTTTTCCGGTGGGACCGGTCTATCAGGGCAGCCTGGTCTACCCAATTATGGGATGGAGCATACTTATGGGATAGAGCAACGATATCCCATCGCCCGGTTCGCACCCATAGAGAGGGCCTACTCAGGGTGCCGTCAGCTAGAGAGTGGCGGCTGGCGACCTCCAGGGGTAGAGCCTTCTCGGTGGGTGCCCCCACCCTCTGGAATCAACTTCCCTTGGAACTCCGATTAGCGCCTGACCTTCGCACCTTCCGCCGTGAATTAAAAACTTGGTTGTTTAAATCCCTTGACCTGGACTGATAATGGGGTTTTAGGGTTAATTTTAAATCTTTTAAATTTTTAGACTTTATTTTATATTGTGGCTTGTTTTTATTATTGTGAGCCGCCCTGAGTCCATTGTGAGATAGGGCGGCATATAAGCCGAATAAATAAATAAAATAAATAAATACTGCTCCCGCTTTCGCCTTTCGGTCCCAATCCAGGAGCCTTCACAGGCAGTCGCTTTTGCAACAAACTATTTGTGTGTTAAATTTATGTTTTACTGAAAAAAGAAATAAAGGGAGACTAGTATAGATCTATTTCAACTAGTATAGATCTGCTGTACTTTTCTGAGTATAAGACACACTTTTCCACCCCTAAAGAGGGTGGAAATGTTGGTGCGTCTTATACATTGAATACCTCCCGAAGCCCACCCCGTGTGTCCCATTTTTGTGAAAAATGAGCCCGTTTTTCGCAAAAACAGGGCGCGCAGAGGTTTTGGGAAGCCTGCAGAGTGCTCCTGGGGGATGGGGAGGGCAAAAGCTATTTTTTTCTTGTTTACCTCTTCGAAATCTTGGTGCGTCTTATACACCGGTGCATCTTATAGTTTGAAAAATACGGTATTTCAACAACCCGGGTTCGAATCCCAGAAGGACATGGCTAGCTGATGAGAGTTAAATAGCTTGAAATAGATCTATATTAGTCTCCCTTTATTTCTTTGTTGGTAAAACATAAATTTAATACTCCTGGGACATTATTTTACCAAGAGTATAAACTTTACTGAATAAATCCACATTGGCACAGAAGAAGCGAAACCAGCTTTGGGCTTTCCACGTAAACGCACGCATAGTTCATTCCTCCTTTTCCCACAGCCCATTATGTCCACCAATCACTTCCGTTCATTTTGTTTTGGGAACCAGCTGATCGCGCTGTGGCATCTGCTCTGGGTGTCCTTGAGGAGGGGAGCAATGTCTCAAGGGAACCAACAATGCTTGGAGGCCATTCCCCACTCCTGCATTCCAATCCACCCCCCCTCCCATGTTTTGTGAAGCTGCGAGCAAAGGGGAATATAGATGAAAATTAGAGTCAGTTTTGACAGATAGGTGATAAACGTTGAGAAAATGTGAATTTAGTCTGGGAAAATGAGAAAGTGTGAGACAGAAACTCAAGACTGCCCCACTTTGACTCACTTTCCTATAAGAGAGAGTGGGAAATCCTAGTCCTGCTTTAGGTTCAAAGCCATCTGGACTGATGCTGGGCCAGTCACTTTCTCTCAACCCTAAGAAGAAGAGAATGGCAAAGCACTTCCAAAAGCTTGCCAAGAAAACTTCAGGAATTACTCCAGGCAATCAGTAGGACAACACGGACTCAAAAGCACAATCGACACACAAATGACTATCAATCTATCTCAGCAGTTAAAGATCACGAGAAGATCCAGGGTCCACCAAGAATTTGATCTTGCTCTGGTGGGCTATAATGTCCCACTCCCAACACAGGAAGCAAATGGGACACCGAGGCTCCTGGCCCTCTGCCAATTTTAGTCAATTTCCCCTATTCTCCATTTCAAACCACCTCTTTCCCCTCTGAACTTGGGAGATGTACAGGGTGCCCCCCACCCCCGGGCTTTGCCTGAAAAACCCTCCCACCCCTTCCTGTTGCTCAAATCGGGTGCCACCCTGAATCCAGAGACTTTTCGAAAAGAGAAAATGCATTCCTGGTTTGGTTGCATTTTCTGACACACACACACACACACACACACCCGCTGTAACTGTAAATGGAAGTCAAGCCCCTCCAGAGATTCGGAGGGAAGGGAGCAGATCGTACCTTGAATGGGCTGGAAAGGAGCAAAAAACATCAGCAGGAAGACGCTGAATCCCACAGCTGGCATTCGGAAGGAAGGCAGCTTAATCTGTGCCCAATTTGCTTTCTTACTTTCACTTCCAGGTTTCCTGTGTGTGGCACAAACACATGTGCACCATGGCCCCCTAGAGGAAGGAAAGCACCTACGTCACCTGGTGCTGGAAAAACACCTCGGCCACCTGCTCTCTCGTGGGGGCAACGGGAAAGTCCCACTGATTTCTTCTTGCTTCCCCTGGCACCGTCCAGCTCTTTGGAGTCAAGAGTCAAATTCAAATTTCATTTGAGAAAATTGATAGCTATCATTTTTATTTTATTTTATTTATTTATTTGATTTTTATACCGCCCTTCTCCCAAAGGACTCAGGGCGGTGAACAGATAAAATAACATACATATAAAATGTGAATATAAGATGATTAAGCCAATTTGGCTCATCGGTTAAGAATCTTCAGCATAAAGATTTAGAACAATTAGAAGAGATTTATGCCAGCCCGGCTTGGTGAAACAGAAAGGTCTTAAGTGCAAGACGGAAAGTACGAAGATCTGGGATCATTCCTATCCCTGGGGGTAACCTGTTCCAAAGGGTCAGTGCCCCACAGAAAAGGCTCTTTCTCTGGGAACCACCAGTCGACATTGCTTTAGTGACGGCACCCTGAGGAGGCCCACCCTGTGGGAACGTGTTGGTTGGTGGGAGGTTATCCGTTGCTGAAGGTGGTCTCGTAGGTACCAAGGTCCTAAGCCATGGAGCACTTTAAAGGTAAGAACCAACACCTTGAAGCACACTCGGAAGACCACCGGGAGCCAGTGCAGCTCGCGTAAGAGAGGTGTTACGTGTGAGCGCCATGTCGCTCCCAATAATTGGGATATTGTTTAAATACATATAACAATTGTAATTATTGGAACATTTTTCACTTAAGCAAAAAAAGAAAAGAACATTGAAATAATATATGATTATGATTTACAAACAAAAAATTACTTAATTGGTGTTTATATAAATGGTATGGTTAAATAGATAGAATTTAGAGAAATAATTGGGAAACTGTATTAAGTAGCATTATTTGAATTAAGAACTATGTTTAAATGTTAAATTGCTGTATTTTTAAGATTAGTGATAAGATTTAAATTTGATAAAGTAATAATGGAATAAAGGTTTAATGAGCATTACATGAAGTAATAAATAAATGTAAGGAAGTTTTAGAAATGGAAATAATTTTGAAATATAAACATGTTTGAACTGTATTGTTAATAGTGAGGATTTAGGGTAAGAATTGTGAAATGTATTATGAGGTATTAATTGAATTAAGATTTAAGGTGGGTTAATAAAAGGGTAATTATATTGATTAAGTAAATATGAGTAATTTTTTTCTAAGATGGTATTAGTTGAAATATGTGATTTAAGATTAAGAAATAAGTGTTATGGCAATATAGAATATATCAAATTTTGTTAAAGATGACAAAAAATTGAACAAATTGATGACCGGATCAAAGCTCTGTTCCGAAAAGATGTAATTTGTATGTTGGAAAAAAATAAAAAAACTTTTTGCAAAAAAAAAGAGAGTCAAATTCAAATTTATTACAGCTCTTAAGGCCAGAATGCAAGCAATATATCGGATTAAAAAAGCATGACATCCTTCAATGTGCATAAGAGGAAAATAAGGATCACGGAGTCTAAACATAATTTAGAACGTAGTTACTAAGCTAAATTGAAATAAAACAACTATTATATGAAGTTCCAATCCTCAGGAATGATATGGTGTATCATACAGATGGTCACTCAGAACTGGGCAACTTAAAAGGTAATTAAGGTGAACTGTGGTAGCAGTGGTTAGAGTGCAGTACTGCAGGCTACTTCTGCTGACTGCCTGCAGTTTGGCAGTTCGAATCCCATCAGGCTCAAGGTTGACTCAGCCTTCTATCCTTCCGAGGTGGGTAAAATGAGGACCCAGAATGTTGGGGGGCAATAGGCTGACTCTGTAAACCACTTAGGGAGGGCTGTAAAGCACTGTGAAGCGGTATATAAGTCTAAGCGCTATTGTTATTTCTCCCTTCCGTTCCTTGGTCCTGGTGGCGCAGTGGTCACAATGCAGTATTGCAGGCTGATTCTGGTCAGTGCCAGCAGTTCAATTCTCACCAGCTCAAGGTTGACTCAGCCTTCCATCCTTCCAAGATCGGTAAAATGAGGACCCAGATTGTTGGGGGCAATAGGCTGACTCTGTAAACCGCTTAGAGAGGGCTGGAAAGCACTGTGAAGCGGTATATACGTCCAAGTGCTTATTGCTTATTGCTTAATTTTTCAGTCTTTGGTCTAGTGATAAGGGCACCAGGCTAGAAAGCAGGAGACCGTGAGTTCTAGTCCCGCCTTAGCAGTGAAAGCCAGTTGGGCGATTTTGGGCCACTCTCTCTCTCTCTCTCTCTCTCTCTCTCTCTCTCAGCCCAACCCACCTCACAGCCCAACACCTTGCTGTTGTGGGGAAAATAGGAGGAGGAAGATGTGTTGGATATGTTTTCTACCTTGAGTTATTTATAAAAATAATAATAAAGGTAGGATGATAATAAATAAATAAATATCTACAGAATGTGCACATTCTGAGGCTCTCAATCAGTGGTGAAATCTAAAATTTGTTACTACCAGTTCTGTGGGCGTGGCTTGATGGGGGGAGTAATGTGACTGGATGGGCGTGGCCAAGTTTTTTTTTTAACTTTTCAAAGCATTTTTTCTAAAGCTTTGAAAAGCCGCTGCCGATCAGGCAACTCAGCTGGGATCATCAGAGACTTTTCAAAGCATTTTTTTACCACTTCTTCGGCCAAGAGGTTGCAGAAAAAAATGCTTTGAAAAGCCTCTGAGGATCCCAGCTGAGCCGCGCCATCATCAGAGGCTTTTTTTTTTTTGCTTTTAAAAGCATTTTTTCGTCGGAAGAGGTTGTAGAAAAAATGCTTTAAAAAAAAAGCCTCTGATGATGGTGAGGCTCAGCTGGGCATGGGGGAGGGGGGCGCGCAGGGATTTTTGCTACCGGTTCTCCGAACCACCCGCCACCATCGCTACCGGATCAAGTGACCCGGTCCGAACCAGGAGCATTTCACCCCTGGTCTGGGAGCTGGTTAAAGAAATGTTACAAGAAAAGAAAGAGAAAATCACACCAATGCATTTTTATGATATGTTGTTGGTTTAAAATTGTTTTCCTTCCTTCCTTCCTTCCTTCCTTCCTTCCTTCCTTCCTTCCTTCCTTCCTTCCTTTTCCGTTTTGGACAAAGGAACAAAGACAACACTTTTACAAGAAGTCCCCGATTTTTGGTTCTGTTCATAATAAGATTCCCCACACCTTCCCCTTTGTTCTTTGGGTATCAGGATTATTCATGTTGAGCCTAACCTCTATTCTTAATATAGTTACATATCGATACTTTTTCTTTTAGCCCCGTGATGATAGTAAAAGAGTTTCATATTGTGGAAATCCGGAAAACGCTTAAATTCATCAGTCAGCCAACCAAAGAATTAGGGAGGAAGTCCGTTTGAAAAACGAAAAGAAGAACAAAACATTAATAATAATAATAATAGTCTGTTGCATTTTTCCCCTCTTGAAAAGAGAGGAACGCAGCTTGGAAAGGCTCCTACAAACCTCGCTCTTTTTCTCCGCCGAGAGAGACTTAATTCAATTTTCTTGTGAATAAACCCAGCAGGCAAGTTTCTCCCACGTGATTCACAAAGCAATTAAGCGGTCTCCAGATCGCAAAGGAAGCCCCGCCCGGCTATTTTTTTCCCCCAGTCTCTATTGCCGCCGAGTGGTTGCCGCCGAGTAGGACTTGGCCAGCCGCCGGTAACTAAGCCAGGGTAGGCAACCTGGCGCCCGGGAGCGCCACCATACTATACACACTGTTGTAACTTTCCTGCAGCTGGACGGCGGTCGAATGCATTCTTTGCTCACTCCAAATTGAAGTGTCCTCAACAAAAGGCTGGCCTCATTCTGTATGGACATATTTGGTAATGGGAAACCATGTCCCCCCTCTATCCATCCATCCATCCATCCATCCATCCATCCATCCATCCATCTATCCATCTATCATCTATCATCTATCATCTATCATCTATCTATCTATCTTTCTATCATCTACCTATCTATCTATCTATCTATCCATCCATCCATCCATCCATCCATCCATCTATCATCTATCTATCTATCTATCTATCTATCTATCTATCAATCTATCATCTACCTATCTATCATCTATCTATCTATCATCTATCTATCATCTATATCTATCTATCATGTATCTATCTATCTATCTATCACCTATCATCTATCTATCATCTATCTATCATCTATCATCTCTATCTATCTATCTATCTGTTCTAATCCACCCACCCATCCATCCATCCATCTATCCATCTAGCCATCTATCCATCTATCATCTACCTATCTACCTACCTATCTATCCATCCATCTATCTATCTATCTATCTATCTATCTATCTATCTATCATCTATATCTATCTATCATGTATCTATCTATCTATCATCTATCATCTATCTATCATCTATCATCTATCTATCTATTATCTGTATCTATCTATCTATCATCTATATCTATCATCTATCTATCTATCTATCTATCTATCTATCTATCTATCTATCTGTTCTAATCCATCCATCCATCTAGTAACCAAATAGAGAATAGATGTTAACAGCTATAATATAATCAAATAGCTTAGTTTCTTTATTTAAGTGGTTGTTTTCCACTTAACAACTCTCTCTTCCAAGGGACACAGCTAAGGTGTGAGTTGTCTAAATTTGGGAACATGTAAAATACTTCATTTTAACATTTCAGGAGAAATAAGGGCTATTCTGAGCATTTCTTGAAGTGTTGTACTACATTTTACACGTGAAACAAAGTAAGGATATTCACCAGCTTATTTGGGACTGTAAAAAGTATTAACATGAATCAGATCATTTAAATATTGAACCTGTTTAAAAACACAAGGAATAAACTTGGAACATTAAACAATGTGACTGATGATGATGATGATGAACTGGAGAAGATAACAAAATGCAAACACCTACAAATAGAAACTGTGGCAAAGGTAAGCAAGGGCCGTACCGATTAGTAATAGGTGCCTTGGGTGCAATCCCCAAACAACTGGAACACCACTTGATGCCACCATGGCATTGACAAATTTGCCATCAATCAATTGCAGAAGGCAACTTTACTTGGAACAGGTTACATCTTGCAACAATATCTGCAACACCATCCAGATCTGCCTATCCTGGGTCCTTGGTAAGGACTTGCCAATCACAATCACAATTATAACAATTTGATGTCACCATCAGACTGTTAGAACATTTCCCCCAGAATTTCATTAGGATCTGCCTTCCTGTAATTTTGATCATTCAGTTGCTAAGTCATGTCTGACTCTTCACCATCCCATGGACCACAGCATGCCAGTGATCCAATCTGCCTCCTGGAGTTTGTCCAAATTCATGTTCATAGCATCAATGACACTATCTAACCGCCTCATCCTTTGCCTTCCTCATCTCCTTGTGGCTTCAGTGTTTCCCAACATTAGGGTCTTTTCCAGTGAGTCCTCTCTTTTTCCTATGTGGCCAAAGTATCTGTCCTTCCAAAGAAGAGTCAAGGCTGATTTCTTTTAGGATTGAACCACAGTCTCCTGGTGATTGGCCCAAAGTCACTCAGCTGGCTTTCATG
>WNWU01000029.1:4095851-4137691 GCA_012654045.1 Ptyas mucosa | reverse complement strand
AAGAAAGAAAGAAAGAAAGAAAGAAAGAAAGAAAGAAAGAAAGAAAGAAAGAAAATGGAACAAAATAAAGAAAACGGAAAGAAAGAATGATGGAAATATAAAAAGGAAAGGGGGAAAAAAGTAGTGATTTCCAACTTTTTCAGTGGCATAGAAGACAAAACGAACCACGGTCTTAACCTTTTGCCGTACTTTTCTAAATATTTCAAGCCATTTCTATAACAACAAAATCAATCTAATAATTAAAACTTAAAATTAGAGTTTTATTTTTTCCCCAGTTTCAAGTACAAAATCCAGATGTGGTTTCCAAATGGAAACAAAGCTAGATAAATTCTTGTCCCTAAACCTTCTTGACGAGTCACTTGTCCAGCTGCTAAAAGATCACTAGCAAAGGGAAGCCCACTTTCTCTCCTGGACTTTGATTTCACGGCTGAACTATTTTTACTGTTTTGAAAGTTTTGCTCAACATTAAACTGGAATTCGCTTTCTGGTAACTTAAGCCTTTTATTCGGTGCCCTGACGACAAGGAACAGGTCACGGCCTTAAGCTTTCCAGATGTGCAGGAGATAACAATACCGTGACATTTAGTAAAATGCGTCTCTTTCTTCTTTTGGGTTTTTTTCTCTCTCTTACAAATGAAACCGTATGCAAATGATTTACCTTTCCCCGGACTGAAATTCACCAGAGCTATCAGGATAAAGAGGAAGCTCCTTGAAAGGGAGAACATCAGTCTGCAAGATTGTCTTACAGAATAGAAAAGTGAGAGGAATTCAGCTTGCCTGGCCTTATCCAGAATCGACCTGTTCTCGATGGGCCCAAATTTGTCCCACTTTCTAAAGTTTTTTCCCCCCAACCCTGTACCTTAGCCTTGAGTCCAAACGAGGAAAGGAAGATGGGAGGTGTATTTTTATGGGCGACCAGAAGAGGGCTTAATTTCTAATGACTTATTTTATTTATTTATTTATTTATTTGTTTGTTTGTTTGTTTATTTATTTGTTTGTTTGTTTATTTATTTGTTTGTTTGTTTATTTAGTTAGTTAGTTTGTCAAACATGTACGAGATAACAGGTATAAGTATAAACATGATTATGAGTACAGGATAAGGGTACGAATAAATGGGGATGGTAGGACAGGGATGGTAGGCCTGTTGGTGCACTTATGCACATCCCTTACAGACCTCTTAGGAAGGGGGTGAAGTCAACAGTAGACAGTCTAAGGTTAAAGTTATGGGGGTTTGAGGATGTAACAACAGAGTCAGGTAGTGCATTCCCAGCATTGACCACTTCGTTGCTGAAGTCGTATTTTCTGCAATCGAGTTTGGAGTGGTTTACCTTGAGTTTGTATCTATTGTGTGCGCGTCTATTATTGCAGTTGAAGCTGAAGTAGTCATTGACAGGTAAGACATTGTAGCAGATGATTTTATTAGCTACGCTTAGGTCAGACCATAGGCGGCGTAGTTCTAGGTTGTCCAAGCCCAAAATTTCAAGCCTGGTGGCATAAGGGATTCTGTTGTGAGGAGTGGAGGACTCTTCTCTTGAAAAACCTCTGGACTCACTCAATTGTATTAATGTCCGTTATACAGTGTGGATTCCAGACAGATGAGCTGTATTCAAGAATTGGCCTAGCAAAGGTTTTGTATGCCCTAGTTTGCAGTACAATGTTACCGCAGAAGGAGCTTCGCAAGATTAGGTTTACAACTCTTAAGGCCTTTTTGGCAATGCTGTTACTGTGAGTTCTGGCGCTTAGATCATTTGCGATGAATACGCCAAGGTCCTTGACAGAATGAGGGTCGTCTGCGAGGTTGTATCCTGGCAATTAAATATTTATTCTTTCATGGATTTTAATTTGTTTTAGTTATTATTAAATTTTTATGCCACCCGTCTCCCTCTGCAAAGTGACTGCACAGCGACTAGATTTCAGATTGCAATCCTCTACTCCTCTATCACCCCTAAGGTAGCTAAGAAAGATACAAAGACAAGATGGTATCAAATACAAAGAACCATTAATGTTGTCATCCGACTTCTGGAACATTTGGGCAGAAGAGGAAGCAAAGGTATCTCCTGGAATTGGGGGTAGGTATATTGCATTGATCAAAAACCTGCTTTTTCTTACAGGCATCCCAACCAGAGGTGGGTCTCAGCAGGTTCTAACCCGTTCTGGAGAACCGGTAGTGGAAATTTTGAATAGTTCGGAGAACCGGTAGTAAAAATTCTGACTGACCCCGCCCCCATCTATTCTCTGCCTCCCAAGTCCCAGCTGTTTGGGAGGAAATGGGGATTTTGCAGTAACCTTCCCCTGGATTGGGGAAGGAATGGAGATTTTACAGTATCCTTCCCCTGGAGCGGGTTGGGAATTGAGATTTTACAATATCCTTCCCCTGCCATGCCCACCAAGCCACGCCCACCAAGCCACACCCACAGAACCAGTAGTAAAAAATTTTGAAACCCACCACTGATCCCAACATACCTCTAAAGGGCTGCGAGTTTGATTGGGTGGATGCCTGCCCCATCTTGACTTTTTCGCCCGTTTACTGCCCTGCAGATCCTGGAGAGGAAGTTTCCATTTCTTTCTGCAGAAAAAAAAATAAGGGACGTAAGTGCGATTCCAGAGAAGTTGTGCTCCATAGCTTGGGAGCAAATGGGAGATTGTGCTCTTCTGCATGATTCTCATTAAGGAAATTGGGAGTTTTTATTTTTTAAATTATTATTTTTATTAGAAATGTTTTAAAAAGATCAAAGATAAAAATGAAAAATACAGAAAGCAAACATTTAAAAAGATGTAAAAGTGAAACTGGGATTTTTTAAGAGGGAATTTCCTTCTAATCTTAGTGCCAGAACAGGTTTTCACCAAGAGCAGCAAATAGTTGAAACCACAACCATTTAAGACTTCTACTTTTGACATTAAATTTCCAACCAATGGAAACCTTTTCCCAGGGGCATTGTTAGCCCTTTGAGGTAGACCAGACAAGAAGCACAAATCATAAGACTGAGGCCAGGGGTGGCCTGCTGGGGGTTAGCAGTAGTTCGGGAGAACCTCTAGCTAAGATTCTGTGGAGTTCAGAGAACCCCCAAACCCCACTCCTAGCTGGCCCTGCCCACCCCACCCCATCCCTCCCAGGCATCCCCATGCAGCCTGTTTTGGATGCAGGTAAGTTCAGGGCAGTGCAGAGGCCCAGAGAGGTGAAAAACGGGCCTATCAGAAGTTTGGGAAAGCAGAAACATTTCCGGGCTCCAGAGGGCCTCCGGAGCCTGGGGAGGGCAAAAACGCCCCCCCCCCATGGTGCAGAAGGCTGACAGGGCACACCCACCATGGCCACACCCACCCAGCAGCCTGGCAGAGAACCGCTTGCTAAAATTTTTGAAGCCCACCCCTGACTGAGGCTTCCTTTATTGTAAGGTTACAGTAGCAGAATCTTCCATGTCTGAAAACACTTCCCCCTCCTTTATTTTTACTTTCCAGAAAACTAGGGAGGGCCCCTTCTGAGATGCTTCCCACTCCCCTTTTCCTTGTGTGGGCTGAGACACCTTTTCCATGATGGTTGACTAGACTGTGGCTCTTCTTCCTCCCAAGGTTATTCGCACAGACCATTACAGGCACGACACAACACTAATGTTTTACTCCCTTTAGAAGCCTCCCTGCCATATTTTGTATCACTATAAGTTTCAGGATAGCCTTCTAGGGTAGGCCCACAAAGAACGCTCTGCAGTAGTCTAACCACAACGTAAGCAGGCATGGTTCATTGTTGCAAATCCGTTGAATGATAGAGGACTTGGCAGTTCAGTTAGATCCAGTTATCGCCAACAAAGAGCAAAATCTCAGAAGGAAGGCTTCAAATAAATACATGAAAACCTGTTCCTCGTTAATTTCCTTATTTATTAGGAATTCATGATTTGCTAAGTTGGTAATTGCCTCCTTCCAGACCCACACATATGCATATTTGTTTCACTTGACAAAAAGAAGGAGCAGTTTCACTTGTCATAATTTTCACTTCCCCGGTAAACAGGATGGGTGGTTAGATATTCCAAATCTGTATGCGTTTTAAAGTATTTATGTATTTTAAACATCTCTAATTCATTCCTTAGGCAAAAGTGTTCTGAGGGCAACATAGTTGATCTTTTTATTTATTTTTTTAAAAAAAGGCAGAATGTACCTATAGGATTATATTCTAAAAGAAACTTTTCAAAAGAAAAAGAAAGAAAAAACAAAACCAAGAGGACGGAAGAGGAAAACAAACCAAGTACGTAAAAGTTTTTTTAAAAAATCAGATGTCGGCCACTTCAAGGCAACAGAGAAAAGGGAGCTTGAGCCCAGATCAAGACAGTAACTTGAAAAAAACCTCTCAGATAATAAACCCCTTCTTTATATAATACCAGCTGATAACCCAGCATTGCCCGGGTATTTATTTATCCCAATTCTGTATTAGATAGGAAGAGCAACTTCAACCTGAGCCCTGATTTCAGCGAGAATTAAATTAGTTAAACATATTTTTCCTGTGCCCTCAGAAGCGTCAAGTAAAATGATAGCACCTTTTGTTTTGCTAGCTGATCCATGATCATTTGGTATGCTTTTTTCTGATCTTAGTTTTATTGATCGTGGCCATACATTTGTCTTCAAGAATAATCAAAGCCTTGTTGCAAATGTCCGGACCAAACGTAGTTTCTAATGTTGGGTTTTCCCCCTTACCAGAGAGATTCCCCTTATGGAGTACTGTGTAGCTGTTACCATGGCAACTCCAATGTGCTGTACAGTAGAAGCCATTTTAAGGCACAACAGGCTGTATCATAACAGAATGCACACCCCGAGGGGTGTTAGGGGTGTCTTACCCCCACAGTATTTTTTTCCAGAGAGTAAGTCATCTGTGTACAAAGTTTGGTTGAAATTGCTCAAGGCGTTCCAGAGTTATGCTGGAACATACATACATACACACATGTGCTATAAAGGAATGGGGAGGCAGAATGAAACTTGCAAGAGTCTGCTATTATAGTTTTATAATAAAAGCAGTCCTGACATGGCTTAAAAATTGGCCCTTACCTGGGAAAAGGTGGCTTTAGAAAAGACATTATAGAACAGTGTTTCTCAAACTTGACCCTTTTAAGATGAGCACGTCAACTCCCAGAATTCTCCAACCTCCACATGCTGGGAGTTGAAGTCCACCCATCTTAAAGCATTGCTGACTGGGAATTCTGGGAACTGAAGTCTACCCTTCTTACAGCATGATGCCTGGGGAATTCTGGAAATTGAAGTCCACCCATCTTAAGAGGCGCCAACTTTGAAAAACAGTGCTCTAACAGGACTGAACCTAGAGGAGGTTGTGTCCTTCTGGAGGCCTCTGAGACAGGCAGGTGGTATGATCCCAAAGGAATCAAAATTGAAAAAAGATATCCGGCCCTCAAGAGAAGCTTTGCCCCAGATAGTGCTTCATCTAGCCCAGGGGTCTCCAACCTTGGCAACTTGAAAACTTGTGGACTTCAACTTCCAGAGTTCAAAGCTGCTGAGGAACTCTGGGAGTTGAAGTCCACAAGTCTTCAAGTTGCCAAGGTTGGAGACCCCTGATCTAACCCACAAAACCAGCTCTCCTGTCTTCCTCCAGTCAGCCCGTGTTTTTCTGGCTTATGCAAAGATGGCACAGGAGGCATAACGTTGGCGAAATTCCTTGCCACTATCGCACAAAGCGGAAGGATTACCAAACGCCTGGCAGCCAAGCCCTGGAGAGAGAGAGAGAGAGAGAGAGAGAGACGACGTCTTCTTTCCCCAAGCATTTCTTAATTATGCCCTGACTCGGTTAGGCAGAAGGGAGGCTACCGTCAACATATGGAAGTGCGTGTAGGTGGCCAACAGGAGATGGATAGCATCTTAGCTTCAGGAGCGCGATAGAGAGCAGCACCTCCTTTGCTCTTATCACCTCCTTTTGTTGGCTGCCATAGATTGTTTTGACAACAGCTGACTGTTCGGGAGATTCACCCAGGGGCTGGGAGGAGGGGGATGTTCTTGATTGCATTCGTTATCGCATTGGGTGAAACTGGCAACATCTGCATAAAGTCAGGCTTACTGGAGGTTTTTTTTTTTTGCATAAGGTGGGAAGTGAAGTTTGCAACATCCTACCTTCTCCGGTTTCTGCTAGCAACTGCACCTTCTTGGCATCGAGAAAAATCCACCCTGCTCTTCCGCCGTCTGGAACAGGAGTAGGGCATGATTACTTGACCTGTGAAACATGTTATGGCAGGGGTCTCCAATCCCTGGGCCATAGACCGGAACTAGTTCACGATCTGTTAGGAGCCAGGCCATGTAAGCAAGCGAAGCGTCCTCTGTACACGCCACAGTTCTAGCTAGCACACAAAATCATGCCTTCCTGTTGTAGAAAGTTAAAACCCACCCCTCTCCTAGAAAGTGAAATATTTTAGGAAATATTAAAAGGGCAGAAAAAGGGAGACACCTCTCCTGCGCGAGCTGCACTGGCTCCCGGTGGTCTTCCGGGTGCGCTTCAAGGTTTTGGTTACCACCTTAAGAGCGCTCCATGGCTTATGATGTGGTTATTTACGGGACCACCTACTACCACAAACAGCCTCCCACCGACCGATACGCTCTCATAGAGAGGGGCTCCTCCGGGTGCCGTCGGCCAAACAGTGTCGGCTGGTGGCCCCCAGGGGGAGGGCCTTCTCTGTGGGGGCACCCACTATCTGGAACGAGCTCCCCCCGGAGATATGGAGGATCCCGGATCTGCGCGCTTTCCGCCGTGCCCTTAAGACTCTCCTATTTCAGCAAGCCAGCCTGGCCTAACCTTCTCCCCTTTCTTTTAAATTCTTTTAAATTGAATGTTTTAATCTTTTTTAAATTATTGGGTTTTTAATTGTCTTGGGCTAAACGATTTAATTTGGTTTTATTTATGTTTTAACTTTTGTATTTATGTATTTTATTCTGTGCCTGTTCACCGCCCTGAGTCCTTCGGGAGTAGGGCGGTATATAAATCTAAATAAATAATGAAAATGAAAATGAGACAGAAACTCAACACCCCCCCCCCCCCTTTGCGCGCGCACAGAGAGAACCGGTAGTAAAGCTGGTTAGAACCCACCCCTGGGCAAGGGAGTAATTGCCCCAAAGTCATTCAATAGCACAGGACCAGCTGAATCTGAGTTTTTCAGTGCCAATCTAACACCTTCACTACACATAATCATAGTTTGTGCGATACAACATGGAACCATACATCTGTTGAATTCACACAACACACGCAGTCAACAAACAGCTAACTTAGGCTAAAAAATAGCCAGGCTTAGCAGGTTGTGTGTATGCAGTTTGCAGGGATCTGAATGCGTGATACGACCACAGCTGATGAAGGGACGGTTTAGACCAGGGGTCTCCAAACTTGGCAACTTTAAAACTTGTGGACTTCAACTCCTAGAATTCCTCAGCCAGCAAAGCTGGGAGTTGAAGTTCACAGGTCTTAATGTTGCCAAGTTTGGAGACCCCTGGTTTAGACAGAATAGAAATAGATTTCAAAAAAAAAAATCTCTGCTATGCCAAAGGTGGAGAAAGAAAAAAATTTCTTCCTCTTTCGTAATACTTGAATGCGGGGAACGTCCGATGGTGGGAAGATCTAGAAGATTACAAGAAGCCAGGCTACACACAGAGAGCGAGAGAACGAGAGAGAGCTCGATGATCATTTGTATCCTCAGGATGCTTGTGATGGGAAGTGTCGAGCAAGCATTTAGCTGATGAGCCAAACCAGGGCGATAAGTTCCTTTATCAGGGGTGGGGAACTATGGTCCTTTTATGTCCTGGGGACTTCAACTCCCAGAATTCCTGAGCCAGCATGGACCTCTGCTTTAGATGCTGAACATATTTGGATGTGTGTCACGAGGCCGAGTCAGGGCTGTTTTTCGGAAGCAGCCTCAGTTTTTATCAGAGGAGGATGCCGCATTCTCCAGCTATGCTCGCTTCGAAGGAGGAAGCAGATCATGTGTTTAACTAGCCTGCGGGCTGAAGAGGCCCATCCCTCTGAGCGTGAAGCAAGGTTGCCGGGATAACACAGGCGTTGTTGCGATTTTTCTCTTGAGCAACAGTGTCCTGACCCATGTGAGCAGATGCTGTAATTACCAAGGTCTCTTAATTACTACTAACATCTCCACAACTAACTGTGCAGCTCTTCCTCCGGCCTTTTCCAAGGGCCCGGCTGTAACGAGTGGTTAATTAAAACTCTGCTTGTTTGGGTTGTTGTGAGAAGGCCATTTGTGCTATTTTGTGGCAAACGCCCCTGCGGAAGCAAAGCAAAGGTGGAAGGATCTAAATAACACACACACACACACACACACACACACACACACACACACACACACGGAAATCATACAGTTGGACTCGGTTATTGGGTTTGACCAGGTGAAATACCGTTTTGATCTGAGAAGCAGACCCTGGACCTGCAGGAAAACGCTAGGAAAATGAAAAAGAGGTCTTGGCAACTCTCCTGATACTTTCCACCCACCCCCCATCAGTTTAATAAAAAGACTTCTTCATCATCCTAGTGTTTTTTCCTGCAGCTTTTTACAAGGTAAAGTACAAATGGAAATAAAACCAAGAAAGTTAAAGAGAAGAGAAGCGCAGGAAGAAGTAAAAGAAGAAAGTAGCGACTGATTTTTTCCCCAATGCAGTAGGATTCAGAAAGAAAGTTACAGCCTCAACCTTTTGATTTATCTTTTGTAAATATTTCGAGCCATTTCTATAACAATAAAGTCATTATAATCGTCAAAACCTAAAATCATTTTGTGTGTGTGTGTGTAGTTTCGAATACAAAGTCCAGAATTGGTTTCCGGTTGGAAACTAAACTAGATAATTTCTTCTCTTGAATTAGAACACTCAATTTTGTGATCTCCACCAACTCCATCGTGATTCACCATCCATTGTTCCAACTCTCCTGCCATCATGGGAGCTTAGGCAGCTGGTGGAGCTGATCTGTAAAGGAGAGAGAGTTTGGCCAAAGAAGATGGAGCAGAAGATGCATCATGCAAAGGGATTGTGTGCTTAAAAAAAAACTATACACACAGAGAGAAATATTTTTAAAAGATTTTTTTTAAAATCCCACCTTTATTACTTTTAAAAATAACTCAAGGTGACGGACATCCCTCATACTCCTTCCTCCTAATATTTTTTCTCAAAACAACAGCATTGTGAGGTGATTTGGGCTGAGAGTGAGTGAGAGGCCCAAAGTCACCAAACTTGGCTTTTTAAAAATATATATCTAAGGCAGAACTAAAACTCACACACTCCTGGTTTCTAGCCTGGTTAAGGATTCATTTAAGAACTTAACAACCATGGCAAAAAAAAGTTCATATGATCGGGGGCGACTCATTTAACAACCGCCTTGCTTGGCAATGGAAATTCTGGTCCCAATTGTGGCCATAAGTCAAGGACTACCTATATTTGAAACACATGCTTTTTTTCATACCTATATATTATACACAGCCATTGGGGTGCCCCTCTTCCTTTTGTATATTTTATTGTATTGAAATAAACAGTTGTGTTCACACAACTCAATCTGGTAAAGTCTAGCATACGCATCATATACTGTACTAAGGTTGGTTAATATTCACCGTGCTCTCTCGCTCTCTCTGTGTGTGTAGGGGGTGATCTGACTAGTGACTGGGCAGCTGGCTATGGCTCAATTTCTCTGATTAAATTGTGGTTCCACATTGTGGGAAATTGTTACACAAGCACTCGTCTCCCAGTCACAAGACTTGCCTGTGGGAAAGCTCCATTTTAGCTTAATCCCTCCCCCCAAATAACTTTTCAAGTCAGATATTCCACCTGCCCATCCGATGAACGCTCACAAAATTTAATCCCAAACTTCAGCCTGTGTGCTCAGCAAGGGTGGGATAGACGAGCACCACAGATGATGCTGGCTTTGTTTATTTACATTACCTTACCTTCTTAACAATGACATAGATTTACAGGAATTTAGATCCTGCCCTTGGTTAGAAAGGATCCCAAGCCAAGAGGCGGTTCAGCAAAGTAAGCTCTTGAAATCACTTCGTGGCAATGTGCAAATGTGAATACATCAAATAATAATTAAATAAAATAATAGATAAAGACTAGCAAGGTTGCATGTGAAAACAACTAGACACAAGACAGTTTTTCCTCCCATGCCATCACTCTGTTAAACACCTAATTCCCACAGGACTATCTTATGCCCAAACATATTTACCCATGTAGTAGGACTGTATTGGTAGGGACGCGGTGGCTCAGTGGCCAAGACGTTGAGCTTGTCGATCAAAAGGTTGGCAGTTCAGCGGTTCGAATCTCCAGTGCCCCATAACGGGGTGAGCTCCCATTACTTGTCCCAGCTTCTGCCAACCTAGCAGTTCGAAAGCACGTAAAAAATGCAAGTAGAAAAATAGGGACCACCTTTGGTGGGAAGGTAACAGCGTTCCGTGTGCCTTTGGCATTTAGTCATGCCGGCCACATGACCACGGAGACGTCTTCGGACAGTGCTGGCTCTTCGGCTTTGAAAAGGAGATGAGCACCGTCCCCTAGAGCCGGGAACGTCTAGCACATACGTGCAAGGGGAACCTTTACCTTTACCTTAGGACTGTATTGCTCTTATCCTTCTCATCTTCTCATTTCTCATCTTTCTCATCCTCTCACCTTTCCTACTACTTTCATCACTTGCTGTTTGTACCTTATGATTTATAATCATATCTTATGATTTACCATCTATGACATATCACTTTGTTGTTTGTATGTATACTGAGAGCTTATGCAACGGAGACAAATTCCTTGTGTGTCCAATAAAGAATATTCTAAAAATTCTAAAAGTCACCTCAAAATGTGAAATGAGCGGCATATCTATTTGACAACTAAATAAATAAAGTCTGCAGAACTTCTTCTTTTTTTTGCCAGCACTGATTTTTTTTCTAACTGTATCCTGCAGAGTCACTGGAAAGAATCTTGCCCTGATCAGGGATTGATTGAGGGTCAATATATTTAATACTACACATTATAACAGCAGCGAGAATGGTATACCCCCAACAATGGAAAAGTGAAAATATACCTTTAGAAAAGGAGATAATAAAGAAAATATTGGTCTGCGCAGAAATGGACAGACTGACGTTAGAATTAAAAAACAAAGGAGAGTCAGAATATCATGATCTTTGGAATAGATTTTACCAATGGCTGGAACTGAGAGGTGGGAATTGGAACAGGAAATAATCAGGATTTGTAGACCCAAAATGTGATGTAATATATGTAAATATAAATGCAGGGGTGAGTTCTACTTACCTTTACTACCGGTTCGCAGCGGGGCCACCCCCACGCGCTTGCTTTGCTCGCATGCACGCTCTTCTGCGCATGCGTAGAAGCGTTTTGGTGACATCGGGGTCGGTGGGCGGAGCCTCCCACCGGTTTTACTACCGGTTCTATAGAACCGGTGCGAACCAGGGGCAACCCACCACTGTATAAATGCAGTGGTGAAATCCAATTTTTTTTGCTACCGGTTCTGTGGGCATGGCTTGGTGGGTGTGGTGTGGCTTGGTGGGCGTGGCTTGTGGGCATGGCAGGGGGAGGATACTGCAAAATCTCCATTCCCTCCCCACTCCTGGGTGAAGGATATTGCAAAATCTCCATTCCCACCCCACTCTGGGACCAGCCAGAGGTGGCATTTGTCGCTTCTCTGAACTACTCAAAATTTCTGCTACCGGTTCTCCAGAACCTGTCAGAACCTGCTGGATTTCATCCCTGTATAAATGGGTATATTGGGCAGAATAATTGTAAGATAATCAGTAATGTATGATGGGTATATATGATATCTGTTTTATATTTTAGTGCGCATGGAGGAGATAATGCCAAACGGTCACACTGTGTCCAATATTTTAATATGAAATTTTTTTTAAAAAAAAATTTTTTTAAAAGAAATGGATTAGAAGATTTTGCTTCGATGACATTGAATGAGAATGTTCAAGTAAATGCAGGGAGGAATTTTGCTTCTGCCCTGCCCGAAGAGCGTAATCTCCCTTCCTTGCGGTCTTAAAACCCAACTCTGGACCACTCTGCCCCACCTAAACCCAGGCCCCTCCCATTTCCCTTTCCTTGCTCTCTGAAACATTACAGTTGACAGCAATAATTTTTAATGACAGATACTGAATTCACCTTAGGCGAAAGACTACCCTGATGGAAGTTTCCTGTGGGAAAAAAGATTTTTTTTTAAAGCACTTAGAGATTTTTCTTTTACCCCCCCATCCCCTTCTGAGTTTCTGTCTTTAGGGCTTGATCTTAGAGGCCCAGCCATACCTCAACTCTCAGACGGGGGGGGGGGGGGGGAAATTCCCCAGTTTTTGCCTCGAAGGTAGAAATGCAGGGAATATGCATTCTGTTGAATTGCTCCCCGTTCTCAAAACATGATAGGTTTGCCAGCCAAATAACTCCGAGAGAAGAAATGTAATATAAGACCTTTGTGTGGTGTTTCCAACGGTTTAATAGAATATATTGTCAGGGATACATTTCCAGGTACATTGATAGATTTTAGATTATTATTTTTATTTAGATTTTGTATTTCTCTATCAGGTACTTAATGCTCGCATTATTATTGTTCGTTGCAGTCAGCCAGATGTTCAGGCTGGATCTGGCATTTTAATCCACCGTCCCAAGGCCCTGGAACAGAGGTGGGTTTCAGCAGGTTCTGACCAGTTCTGGAGAATCGGTAGAGGAAATTTTGAGTAGTTCAGAGAACCGGTAGTAAAAATTCTGACTGGCCCCGCCCCCATCTATTCTCTGCCTCCCAAGTCCCAGCTGATCGGGAGGAAATGGGGATTTTGCAGTAACCTTCCCCTGCCATGCCCACCAAGCCATTCCCACAGAACTGGTAGTAAAAAAATTTGAAACCCACCACTGACTGGGATAGGCAGATGTGGGTGTCTGATGGTGTTAAAGGTATACTATTATTTTTGTTATAATGTTATCATTATTTGATGTTTTTGTTGTAGGCTGCCCCACGTCACACTGGTTGAATTGGGCAGCCTTATGAATAATAAAATAAATAAGTCATTCAATAGAAATAAATTCGGATGCAGGGTTTAGATTAAGGAGATCAAAATCGGCCCCATTAACTTAAGCAAATCACAATTTCAGATTTGTTGGGTGCACGCAAGATGCCGAAATGAGATTGGGATACAGTTTATAGTAGAAACCTAATGATTGGCTTATTGTGTCTTCTGCTAAACCAGGTTCGGTGTAAAATTTGGTTCAGAAGAGGCGCTTTGGAATGTGTAGAAGCACAAATGTCATCCTTGTCCGCTATTCTTGAAAGCAGCAGCCTCTTCTTATAGGATCAGAGGAATTGATATAGTTGCTTTAATGAGTTGCTGACAAACACAGTGGCTGCATTCCTACCTGTTCCAAAGCACTTTCTCTGAATCAAATTCAGAGCATTGCACAAACCTAGTGGGGCAGTGGTGGGTTGCCCCTGGTTCGGACCGGTTCTATAGAACCGGTACTAAAACCGGCGGGAGGCTCCGCCCACTGACCCTGATGTCATCAGAAGCGAACTGCGCATGCGCAAAAGCAAGGCACGCGCACGAGCAATGCAAGCGCGCGTGCACGATCCCATTGCGAACCGGTAGTATGAATGAATTGGAATGAGTTGCCTACCGAGCTCCGGACGGCTCCTGATCTCCGCTCCTTCCGTCGGGACCTGAAGACTTGGCTGTTCAAGCAAATAGGCTGACTCTGATTCTGGGTTTTATTATTTATTAGGTAATTTGGTTTTAAAATGGGATTTTGTTGTACATGTTTTTAACTTGTGTTCGCCGCCCTCAGTCCTTCTGGAGAAGGGCGGCATATAAATACATGAAATAAATAAATAAATAAAATAGTAAAGGTAAGTAGAACACACCTCTGTAGTGGGGGCCTTATCACCATTTTACTAATTTTAGTGGCATTTCTGGGACAGCCAACTGCAATCCTTATTAATTTTTTTAAAAAAAAACTTTACGTTTTAAGTCTGTCTTCCTTGAGGATGAGAGGCGAGCCGAGGGAAGAGCCCATTTAAAACAAAACAACAACCTGTCTCTGATTTGTAGGAGTTTGTATCAGAATGTGAATAATTCAGCCTGCATAAATCCTCGTTAAAATTCAGAGAGGCCTGGAGGAAGAGTATTAATTTAGCTGCTCACTCACACAGTTTCTTCCTACTGCACCCTGTATTCAAGTCATTTATTTTCTTCATTGTCGTTAATCTGTTGAACAATAGACCAATCAACGGCAGCGTGTGGGGAAATCTAAAACCCGAAACCTCGTGTAAGATTACCTTTTCGCTGATCAGTTGTCCCGTTTGGAATGAAAAATGCTGACCTGATTCCTTTCCAGGATTCTGAACGCTAGCTTAGACAAGGGTCTCCACCTGGGTGAGGCTCAGAGCACTTCCCCTGTGCAAATGTCTCCGGACTTGTAAAAAAAATTCGAGAATAAAAATAACAATTTCTTAACGACACGGTTTGAAAGTTGATCATCCGCATGGGGCAGACTGGGAAAGCGAGACCCAAATTCTCCACCCTAATTAAATGATTTCAGTGTCAGAATTTGTGTCGGTCCTATGGCATTTAAAAAAAAATAAATTGTTTTAACATAGAAGTTGGATTCTAGCTGGAATGCTTTCTTTGCTTCTAAAATGCCAAGGTTCCATCCAGGGTGAAATCTACTTACTTTCCCTACCGGTTCGGAAGTGCGCATGTGCCATCATCACGTGCGATTTTGGACCCTCTGAGCATGCGCAAAGCCTTATGCGCATGCCTGTAGGTCAAAAACAGGTTACTTCCTGGTTAAAACCAGGAAGTAACGACATCTGGATGGGTGGGTGGAACCTCGCACTACCGCCACTACCGGTTCGCTGAACCAGTGCGAACCGGTAGCATTTCACCCTGGTTCCATCCGATCGACATTCTGTTCAATAAATAAGATGTTTTGCAAAAGAAGGCAGCTTCGCTGTCCTTCTTCCCCCTTTGTTGATCCGTATTGGATTTCTGGGAGTCCCAGACTGACAAAAGGGGTGGGCACCAGATTGGAAAAGAATGAAGGTTTACTTCACTCACCCTGTTTCTTCAATGCGTATTATTCAGCTGCGTATTCATAGGGCTTATATCAACACGGTTCACTTTTTATTTTGCACAGTTGGTTCAGCATGAAAGAAAGCTTCTGTCATCTTTGAAGAAAATCCCATTACACTCCTGTTTTTCGGTGTTCCAGATGTAGGTAGACGGATAGCCTAAAGCTTAGATTTAGGTTAACATTTGTGAGACAATTCAAAGGATCTAATCAGCCTTTTATTCTGCTCTGCTTAAAAACACTGACATCATTAAATGAATTAAAGAGGGTTTGCTTGTTTTTTTTGGTGAGGGTGGAAGAAAACAATAGGGATATATTTTAGATGACGCACAAATGGGCCATGGGAGATGTTAGGTTAGCAAAGCTACCGCTTACCCAATGGTGGAAGGAGAGGGGCTTCATATAAATTTAATGGATTATTATTCATATCAAGTATTGCTTTATCGGATTGTCTTATGCTATCCAGAGTTGCTTTTGGTAAGATGAGCACCAAAATCAGAGAGAGAGAGAGAGAGAGAGAGAGAGAGAGAGAGAGAGAGAGGGAGGGAGAGAGAGAGAGAGGGAGAGGGAGAGAGATATGATGGATGGATGGATGGATGGATGAGAGAGAGAGTTAGAATTAGAGATAGATAGATAGATAGATAGATAGATAGATAGATAGATAGATAGATAGATAGATGAGAGAGTTAGAATTAGAGATAGATAGATAGATAGATAGATAGATAGATAGATAGATAGATAGATAATATAGAGATAGATAGATGATAGAGATAGATAAGGATGGATGGATGGATGGATGGGTAGATGAGAGAGAGAGTTAAAATTAGAGATAGATAGATAGATAGATAGATAGATAGATAGATAGATAGATAGATGAGAGATAGATGAGAGAGTTAGAATTAGAGATAGATAGATAGATAGATAGATAGATAGATAGATGAGAGATGAGAGAGAGTTAGAATTAGAGATAGATAAGATAGCGAGAGAGAGAGAGAGAGAGAGAGAGAGAGAGAGAGAAATAGACAGACAGACCTACTGAGTCTTCCCCAAGAACCTAGGATAGGCAGATATTGCTGTTTAATAATATTAAAGGTATTGTTGAGGATGCGAGCTGTCCAAGTAAGGCAGCCTTTTGCAATTGACTGATGGCGATTTTGTCAATGCCATTGGTTTTCACCCAAGGGGTCACATGGCCAGAGATTTAGACTGGATTAGGCATTTTTATCCAGCTATCAAGTCTTTCCCAAGGACCTGTGATAGGCAGATGTTTGATGGAATTAGGGGTATCATTGCAGGATATCAGCTGTTCCAAGTAAAGCTGCCATTTGGAATTGATTTTATCTAGCTAGGGATTAGCTAGGGATTTTATCAATGCCAATAGTGTTCAAGTGGTGCTCCAGATGTTTTGAGACAGGATGCGAGATGCCTTTTACTATTGGCACTATCTTTGCTGTCTTATGATTAGCAATATATGATGCCTGGTGCCCAGTTTTGTAAGCCAAGAGGGGGTGCAGATTCTTTCAAGGCAAGAGCCACACTAAGCCTTTGCATACCGAGGATCTGGACTACAAAAATTAAACGGGACAAGAGCAGACATGTCCGCAGGGAGGTCAAAGAGTCAAGATGGCAGCCCAAAACCCATCAGAACTCCACCCCTTTTGACATGTATTGTGCATCTTTACATGCATAAAAAGAGCACGGCTTTTCAATCCCGTGGTTATGCCTTCCATCGTGACTTCTTTGAACCACTCCCAGTGGACAGCCCTAGAAAAAGAAAACTCCATCTAAATTTAATTTTATTTGCACTGCATAGAAATTAGTATAAGTATTTTAATGATTTTATAACATTAGGCGGGACAAGAAATCAAGGGAAAATTTGATCCATAGAGGAGCGCAATAAAAGACAAGCCGTCAAAAGAGATATTGGGATGTTTGTACTTGGCAAAAACTCTTTTATTAAATTTTGCTCAGCTAGTTTGGTTTCTGTCTGATTTACCTGGGAGGGCTGACATCAATCTTGCACATCTGAAGGAACAAATGTCTCGCTGCCACTTTTAAAGGCCTGGTTTGTTAAGGTTTCCGAAGTTTCTTGCTTGTTGATCGAAAGGTCGGCAGTTCAGCGGTTCGAATCCCGAGTGCTGTGTAATGGGGGTGAGCTTCCGTGACTTGTCCCAGCTTCTGCCAACCTAGCATTTCGAAAGCACGTAAAAAATGCAAGTAGAAAAATAGGGACCACCTTTGGTGGGAAGGGAACAGTGTTCCATGCACCTTTGGCGTTGAGTCATGCTCTGTTATCAAGGCTATGGTCTTCCCAGCTCTAAAATGCTGTAAAATTGCTGCATTTTGAGACAGAACTTGGAAAAGTGACGCGTTGGCATTGAGATATTGGGGGGAAATGGATGAGAATTCCATGGATTGCATGAAGAATTAAGAATTCAGTACTAGATGAAATAAATCAAGAATGCTCACTAGTACTACTAATAGCAATGCCCTGAGTATTTTGAACAGACAATGGAAAGGCAGGGATAATTGGAGAAGACCTTTGTCTTACTCCATTTAAGGCAGGGGTCAGCAACCTGAGGTTCTGGAGCTGCATGTGGCTCTTTCACCCCTCTGCTGCGGCTCCCTGTCACTCAAAATATGCATCACAACCACCAATGTGTAACACCCATCTGCACACTATTTATTGAGCTTTTCAATCCCCGGTAGGTCAACCATGGATAAATCCAAGAAAAGAAAACTTTCAGAAGAAAACCGAACATTTAATTCAACTACATATGCTAGTTTTGTGGCTGCTCAAGAAATAGTCAAGCACGGGAAGGGTTTTGTGGCTCCCGGTGTTTTCTTTTCTGTGGGAAATGAGTCCAAATGGCTCTTTGAGTGTTTAAGGTTGCAGACCCCTGATTTAAGGCAACATAAAAAGCAGCCAACAGAAGATAAAAGTGGCTTCATACTATTATAGATGACACCAATATGAGCTTATAAGAACTCAAAGAGGCAACTATTGATCCTTTTTGGTCTCTCTCTCTCTTTCTATACACACACACACACACACACACACACACACACACACACACACACAAAACGAGGTATTCATCCACTTACAACCATTTGTTCAGGGACTGTCCTAAAAAAAAGTGACTGATGACCAGTGTGACTTTTTCACACTTATGACCTTTCCAGCATCCCAGTGGTCAGGTGATCAAAATTCAGACACTTGGTAACTAACTAATTCCGATTTATGATGGCTGCACTGTCCCTGGTCATACGATCAACTTTGGTGACCTTCTAAAAATTTGTATAAGATGTTTTACAGGTGGCATCTACCCCTGAGGAGAATAGCCAGAATGTTCAAGAACAAATCGGACAATTGTTGGAAATGTCATCAGACACCGGGCTCATATTACCATATGTGGTGGACATGTGTAGAAGCTAAAAGATACTGGACTAAAGTCCACACATGGTTGGAAAAAATGACAAGAAAACACATAGACTTTAAAGCAGAGATTTTTTTATTAGGGATTGTGCCAGAAATATACAATAGAGAATTGAGATATTTGATTGTGAATGTATTAACAGTGGCTAGAATTGTGTTTGCTAAAAAATTGGAAAAATGAGATAATACCAACGCAAGATGAAGTTATTAAGAAAATCATGGAATGTGCTGAAATGAGTAAATTGACATTCGAAATTAGAGAACAAGAAGATAAACAATACTATAAGATATGCGATTTATTTTATCAATGGCTAGATAATAAAACATGGAAATGAAATATGAAATATGAAATGAATGCAATAATAATTGAAAATAATTTTTATGAAACGATAAAGCCATAGTTAAAAAATGATAAATGAGGATACTTATTTGTTTGATAATATGAGAAACTAGATAATTAGTTAATTATGAATATGGGGATGAAGCACAAAAGACTTGTAACCAACTGACACACTGTTTGCAATTGTAATGGATGATGGATTTATGTTTTATATTTTGTTTAAAAATTAAAAAATTTTTAAAAAACAAAAAACAAAAACAAACTTTGGCAACCTTCTGACAAGCAAAGGCAGCCAAATCCACTTAACAACATATGATAATTAAATTCACTGCAGTGATTCACTTAACAATTGTGCCAAGAAAAGTTGTCAAATGGGGCAAAGCTCACTTAACAACTGTCTCGTTTAACAACAGAAATTTGGTGATCAGTTGTGGCCATAAGATGAAAACAATCCTGCTGAAAATTCTCCATTAGATCCCAAAGGTTCAGAGGAGACTAAGTCCCTGAACAACAACACCAAATGAATGAATAATTGTTGACATGAACATCACAGTCTGACGAGTGACTTTCAGAGAAACTTTGAGACTCACAACAAAAATATTTCCAGGGTGCCTCAGGCAGTGTGCTACTGTTGTTGGTAAATTTATTTATTTATTGCATTCATATTCAAGCAGAAGGAGGTCCACTTCCTGGAGGTTTACAACATTACAACACAACATAGTAAAGCAATATTATAATGTAACCAGCTGCGAAAAAAGATGGCAGGGAGATTAAAAGGGAGATAAATTAATTTAACCATTTGAAAAGTGAACACCTATAAAAACATATCAGAAAACGAAATTTTTGGACTCCCAAAGTGACCGCTGCCTACTTCCTAAGTTTGATGCTCTCCCTATCTGTCAGGGTACATACCAGGGCAGCATTGGGATCCAAATGCCTGCAAGATGGGGAACCAAGATATCTGAATGGCACCGCTTGGGGAAAGCCCTGATTAGGTTTATCACGTTTGGGATCTTCCTTTGATGATAAAGTGAAACATTATTCATGGCTGACATTGATCTCCATATATTTGCATGATGAGTTGCTAATTGATTTGATATTGAAGATAAGGAGGATGATACATTGTGTCATTCATTGTTTCTCCCCACATTAAGCGAGGTTGGACGTTGAGTAAGCATTCCTTGAAGTAGAGCTGAAGCTACAGTAGAATTCCCACTTTGCATTTGGGTAAATTTCCAAAGGTGACACAATGGAAGCTGTTTTGTGTAAGCTTTGATTCACAAAGTAAAACTGTGCTAATCCCTGCCTTCCTTGCACATGCTCAAAACTTACCTTCCGTTGCAAAAGAGGTTTTCTGGTTTTGTATCTTGTTCTTACTGGGCTTCCAAATTTCTTTTGAAATTTTTTTCAGGTTACTGACAGTATTGACAGTGACCAGAAGAAGCTGTGGCTGTAATTGTTTTATGTCACATATCTTTAAGACCCTCTGAAACCTTCCTGGCTATTCATATCACCCAGTTTGAAAGAAAGAAAAAGCCTCCCTGAAGTTGGATATTTTTTAGATTTTTTTTAAAAGGAGAGAATAGTTCTCTCCTGCTCTCTCCAAAACACCTGAAGACAGAAAAACAATGGCTATAATCAGGGTGTAAAATACTATGTATACTTAAAAGAGACTTGATACAGACAGTACGCTGTCATTGCAGAAATGGAAACATAGAATAGAATAGAATAGAATAGAATAGAATAGAATAGAATAGAATAGAATAGAATAGAATAGAATAGAATAGAATAGAATAGAATTCTTTATTGTCCAAGTGTGATTGGACACACAAGGAATTTGTCTTTGGTGCATATGCTCTCAGTATACATAAAAGAAAAGATATGTTCATCAAGAATCATAAGGTACAACACTTAATGATACTCACAGGGAACAAATAAGCAATCAAATTGTATTAGGAAAGTCAATATAAATCGTAAGGATACAACAACAAGGTTACAGTCATACAGTCATAAATGGGAGGAGATGGGTGATAGGAATGATGAGAAGAATAATAGTAATGCAGACTTAGTGAATAGTTAGACAGTGTTGAGGGAATTATTTGTTTAGCAGAGTGATGGCATTTGGGAAAAAACTGTTCTTGCGTCTAGTTGTTCTGGTGTACAGTGCTCTATAGCATCATTTTGAGGGTAGGAGTTGAAACAATTTATGTCCAGGATGCGAGGGGTCTGTAGATATTTTCACAGCCCTCTTTTTGACTCGTGCAGTATACAGGTCCTCCATGGAAGGCAGGTTGGTAGCAATTGTTTTTTCTGCAGTTCTAATTATCCGTTGAAGTCTGTCTGTCTTGTTGGGTTGCAGAACCAAACCAGACAGTTATGGAGGTGCAGATGACAGGCTCAATAATTCCTCTGTAGAACTGAATCAGCAGCTCTTTGGGCAGTTTGAGCTTTCTGAGCTGGCGCAGAAAGAACATTCTTTGTTGTGTTTTTTTGATGACTTTTTTGATGTTAGGTATACATGATGTATAATAAAGGAAAATTAATAATAAGAATAAAAATAAGCATCAAGCTAATGCACTTCAGGATGGGAGCTATAACTGGTGCTCCAAAGGAAAGGCCAGGATACAAAACTCTAGTTGGATGTCAGGACAAAATCCCAGGTAACCCGTGAAGTGATTGCGCAATCAGACTTTAGTTTGCATTTGATGAAATGAAAAATCATTTGATGATTTCCAGAGGCCAAAGAACCACTCCTGAGCTGATGAACCGACATTATTCTCTGGAAGAAAAGTTATTTTTACAGATCAAATTTTCAGGACAAGAAAAGGGGGTTCTTCCCTAATTTTACTGCTGGCAGTTTTGTTGTTGTTGTTTTAAAAAAGAAACAATAGAGGGGAACTAATCAAGGAGAGAAGCAACCTAGAACTAAGGAGAAATTTCCTTGACAATGAGATCAATTAATCAGTGGAACAACTTGCCTCCAGAAGTTGTGAGTGCTCCAACACTGGAAGTTTTTAAGAAGATGTTGGATAATCATTTGTCTGAAGTGGTGTAGGGTTTCCTGCCTAAGCAGGGGGTTGGACTAGAAGACCTCCAAGGTCCCTCCCAACTCTGTTATTCTGTTATCTCACCTTTATTACTTTATAAGTAGTTCAGGGCAGTGTTGGGTTGCCCCCGGACCAGTTGGACCAGTTCTATAGAACTGGTAGTAAAACCGGCAGGAGGCTCTGCCCACTGACCCTGATGTCATCAGAAAGCAAGCAAGCGCGGCCCCATTGCAAACCGGTAGTAAAGGTAAGTAGAACCCACCCCTGGATCAGGGGTGTCAAACTCAAGCCTGCCGGGCCACCCTGGAAACAGCAAGGGACCAGCCCACGGTGTCTCCGCCAGTGAAAATGGAGCTCTATGTTCGCTGGCAGAGGGTTGCAGGAAAACTTGTCAGCCAGAAACGGAACTTGGGAGCCCATTTTCACCGGCAGAGCGTTCAACCCACCACAGGCACCCCCAACACAAATGATGTCGAGCTGGCCACACCCACCGTGGCCCCACACCCCTGCCCCCCCAATGTCAAACACAAGCCTGATGCGGCCCAAAATGAAATAGAGTTTGAAACCTCTGAGCTAGAGGAACTACTCTGAAGACATTATGGAACGTTTGGATACAACTAGAACCAGGAGTGAGATTCAAAAATTTTAGCCACTGGTTCTCTGCCTGGTTGCTGGTGGGCATGGCCATGGTAGGCGTGGCCTACTTGGTCTTCTGCACCATGGTGGGAGGGCATTTTTGCCCTCCCCAGACTCCGGAGGCTTTCCTGAAGTCTACGGGAAGGCAGAAACTGTCAGATATATACTGATGGTCGTGCTCATTCAGTCTATGCGGAAGTTATTTAGGCCATACAGTTTCAGGTTTAAAAGTTATTTTATTATTTACAAATATACAATAATGAACAGGGTGTCCTGCTGCATTTATTACCCTAACTGTATGGCTCAGAGGTTGAGAGGGAGAGAAGTTCACTTCTGTCTTGCTGAGATGGATGGGAAGAAATTAGGGAAGATATCCAATTGATTTGTGGGTATGACTCCAATAAGGGAGTTCATTGGTTTATACAGTCACATGGGATATCTGTAGACTTAGAAGACTTAACCCCTTCTGGTGCCTGGGGCATCATACGTAGGCAATATCTGACAGACCCCTTCTATTGCCAAGTGTGATGGAACAGTGCTCAAAGATAATAATAAACAAGTATAAGAAAAATAAATTATAAGTACAGTCCAACTGATTTGCAGTGGTTCCAATGTGTTTCACAAGGTACAGGTTTAGTTAAGAAATCAGCAATTTGATCCTTGGTATCGCAATAAACAAATTCAACAAAACCCTTTTTAACTAGGTCTCTCACATTTTTATAACGTATATCAATATGGCGAGATCTGAAGCTGACATCATCCCTGACCGAAGAGGCTATGACGGACTCATTGTCCTCGTGGAGAGTGATAGGTAGTGAAGGTTGTGTCCAAATGTCTGAAACTAATTCATATATCCATGTGAGAAGTGTGCAAGCGTCAGAAGCACTGGCATATTCAGCTTCGGCCGTGGAATTAGCAATGAAGTTTTGGCGACAAACGCGCCAATCTATGGGGCAACCATTTAGGAAGTATATAAAGCCTGATGTGCTTTTTCTTGATTTTTCATCCCCTGCCCAATCGGCATCTGAATAACAGGTAAGTTTTGGGGTTACCCCTTCATCAGGTTCTAATAATAAGACCATATCTTTTGTATTATGCAAATATCTGAGTAACCTTTTCATAGCAACCCAATGTTGTTCTTTAGGCTCATCTACTTGTCTAGATAAGAGATTTGTACTTAATGATATATCGGGTCTACTCCATCTGCTGATATAAAGGAGTGATCCTATGATGGATTGATATTGAGCTTTATCATGATGCTTGTTACCGTCTAGATAAGCAATTTTATTATAGTCAGTGCGCATGGGTGTATCTGTGGGGTTGCAGTTTTCCATGCCACATCTTTGTAGCAGGTCTTCAATCTTATCCTTTTGTGAGAAGCAAAACCCTCTATCAGTTTTAAAAATTTGTACACCCAGATATTGGTCTATATGACCTAAGGTCTTTAAATTAACATGTTCTCTTAATTTGTTTGCAAATTGTTTGCTAGATTGTTCGTTGGGCCCGATATAAATCAAATCATCAACATAGATTAAAATAATTTCTTTTCCCCCTTCATAAGGTTTTGTCATTACGCACTGGTCAGATCGAATTTGATTATACCCCATTGATTTTAAAGTTTTGGTAAGGCAGTCAAACCAGAGCTTGCCCGATTGTTTTAAGCCGTATAACCCTTTGTGTAGCCTCCATGTTTTGCCGAACTCAACTTGGAACCCTGGTGCCCCATTGACATAAATTTCCTCCTCTAATGGTGCATGGAGGTATGCGGTTTGGACATCAAATTGATAGACTTCTTGATTTGAGATAATGGCTGAAGTCAGTGCCGTTTTTACGCTTTCTGGTTTTACTGTGGGGGAGTAAGTTTCATCATAATCTTCGGGAAAGCGTTGGGCAAAACCTTGGGCTACGAGACGTGCTTTGTATAGATATGTGTTGTCAGGGAGTGTTTTAATTTTGTAAACCCATCGAGTGCCAATTGGGTGTTTGTGTTGTGGAGGTGTTGTTTTTGTGAATACTTTTAAATTTATTAAACAGTCCATTTCTTTGGACATAGCGTCCCACCATTTTAATTGTTCTGATTCCGGTAATTGGAGCATGTGTTTAAAATTTTTTGGAGTGATGGGTATTTGGTTTGTCTGTGTCACATTGTTCACATCAAATCTTTTAGGTGGGATGCCTTGTGTAATTCGTTTGGATTTTCTGATTGGTAGTTGTGTATCTGTGTTGTTTGTTCGAGGTGTAACTTTTGGTGTTGTTGTTTGTACATGTTGAATTCTCTGTGGTGTATCTGATGTATTTGTTTCTTGGGTTAATACGTATGAGTCATTTGAGTGTATTTTGGTCCAGTTGTGGTTTTCTATGAATGTGGCTGAACGGGAAATTATTACTGTGTTGTTGTTTTTTATGAATCGATATGCTTTCGAACCTGGTGCATATCCTACAAAACGTAATTTTTTGGACACCTCATTCCCCTTCCGTCTGAGTGGTTTGGGGATATTGACATATGCAAAGCAGCCAAAAACGCGAAGATGTGTGAGGTGTGGTTGAGTGCCATATACAAGAAAATAGGGCGTTTGGTTAATAACCTTATTCCATGTGCGGTTAAAAGTGTAATTGACATATGCAAGGGCTTCTGCCCAATAGCTAGGGGGTACATCAGCATCTAACATGACACTGCGCATCATGGTCTGTAATATTCCATTTTTTCTTTCACAAATCCCGTTCTGCTGGGGGGTAAAAGGAGATGTTTTGTAATGTATAATGCCTTTGGAGTCAATCCAGTTTTGAAATTGTACAGATGTGAATTCGGCTCCACAATCTGTTTGAATTTTCTTTAGTTTGATGTTGTGTTGGTTTTGTATGAGAGTGTAAAAATTTTTTATTTTTTGAAAGGCTTGAGATTTTTCAGTAAGAGTATAGATATGTCCGAAACGACTGAAATCATCGACTAGATTCAAAAAATATTTGCGTTTGCCCAAAGAAAGTGGAAAAGGGCCTACAATGTCAATGTGTACCAATTCGTATATGTGTTTTGATCGTCTAGTGCTAGTGTGGGGAATTGGGGCTGCCTTTGATTTTGCAGCTTTACAAATCTCACAGTCAAGTTGGATAGGGCAATCCTTAGTGCAGACGCCGTGGGAAAAATTTTGAGTATTGTCTACAGCAACAGTATTGGCATGTGCTAAACGTCTGTGTAATAAATGGGCACAATTATCATGTAAAGGTTCACCTATATGAGTCTGAATTTTTGTTTTTGACGTTCGTTGGTTTTGTGATGTTGGTGAAGTTGGAGAGAGGTGTGGTATGGTGTGTTGGTTGTTATGTGAGTCGGAAGTGTCATGTGTATTGATATGGTGAGGTGTGGTACCTTGGTGGTGCGTGGCAGGGGTACGGTCGGGATGATTGTCAGGGTCAGGTCTCGATGAGGATTGAGGTAGTTGAGTCGTGGGTGAGGAAGATGTAAAGGAATCTGGAATAAGAAAGGGTAAATCATTAATGACAGAAATATTGGCAATAATATTGTTATCATGTTTGGATTTTATAAAACCGTGTTGATCATCAAGAGATACTTTAAAACCGATTTTACCTAATTTTGAAGTACTCAAAATATTGTGGCCAAAGGTAGGTGTATAGAGCACTTGACTAATTTCCCCTATACCGGGTATAAATATAGATCCTTCATATTCAACTGTATTGGAAGTACCATTTGCTGCTGTAATAGAGATATTGGTTGGGAGAATATCATATAATATGGATTTGTCATTGGTGGTATGGTGTATGCTTCCAGAATCGATGACCCATAGGTGCGTGGTGTCACGCAGGTATTGTTGGGTGTTGGGAAATATGCCAAGTGTTTGGGATTCGGAGTTAGAATATATAGATTGTTCAGTAGGTTGTCCCCTTCTGTCTTTATAATCTTTGTGTGTGGGACCCTTTCTAATGTAAAATTCAGTGTGCATGGATCTTTTAGGTGCAGTATGTTCTTTGATAGTATGATATCTTTTGTTAGTCTTGTCTGTAGGGGTGTATCCCCTTGTATCATGAGTGTGGGTGGTGTTATCACCGTGTGGAGGATGGGAATTGTAGGTATGATAACGTCCTCTATAGTTACAATAATTAAAATTATTTTGATATTGAGAGGGGTGGTTCTGCCAGTTTTGGCAGAAGGGTTTGTGTGAAGAATGTGAAGGATGGGAATCATGTTTAGAGTAAAAGGGGTGGTCAAAAGAAGTAAGGTATCTATCAGTATGGTAGAGTCTTCTATCATAGAGAGGTTCAGATGTATGTTTATAAGCATTAGATCGTCTCCTATCTTCATCTATTAATTTGGATTTGATTTCGGCGACGGTGTACATGTGGGTGGGTAGGGAGTGGAGACTATTTATGAATTCTGACCAACCAGGAAAGTGTTTAATAGAATTAAAAATGATACCAATCATGGCAGTTTCAGGTACAGGATGATTGCGTTGAATCAGTTGTTTTCGCATGGATTCGAGGTGGAAAAGATGTTTGGCCATAGATGTGCCAGGTTTATATATGGTGCTATAAAAGTCACCGGCAAGAGTAGCGATAGTTGCAGGCGAGGGTGTGTTGTAATGTTTTTGTAGGTATTGCCATACCTCTTGTGCAGTAAAACCTGTAGGTATAGAATGAACAATATCACTTTCTAAAGTTGACATAAGAGTGGCATAAACACTATTGTGAAGAAAAGTTAAGTCAGATGACCACGGTTTGTTAGGGGGAGATTCAATAATAAGAAATGTGCCTTCTCTTAAAAGATGTAAATGAGTTTCATGTTCCCAAGTAGGGAAATTATTACCTGAGGTTTGTAATTTTTTGAAGTTTGGTGATAAAGGTAATGGGCCATGTTGTTTAAAATGTTGCAAAACAGTTTCAATTTCTAAAGATAAATTTACATTAGTACATAAAGACAAGGAATTATTAGTTTCAATATTTAAATCATTACAGTTTACAGTAATAGAAGGCTGAAATGAGTTACTGTTAGCAGAGATAGGTAATTGAACGTTGGATTGTTGATTGGAGTCGTTTGGTGTGAGAGAAGATGTTGTAGGTGATTCGACGATAGGAGGAATAATGGAGATGGTGGTTGTAGTTTGATTCGGAAGAGCTGCTGCGACAGCGTCGGCTGCAGTAGAAGGTAGGTTGGCTTTTGATGCAAAGGCTGCAAAAATCGTGTGAATTTGTTGTTTGGACGGGGCATCGGTGATGTTGGAGGCGGCGGCAGCAGCAGCGGTGGTGGCATCTTCGGCGATGAGGGGGGGAAGCGAGGCGGCAGCTGCAAAAACTGAGAAAGATCTTTTTACATTGGAAATAATATTGGTATCAGTAGAAATATTTGCAGCTGCTACAGCTGTAGCGGTGTAGATAGGGAGGTCTGCAGCGGCAGCAAAAATAGAAAAGTTCTGAAAATTGGAAAAGAAATTGGGAGGATTCGAACTCGGTGCTCTGGATGAAGAAGATAGGGAATCAGTCTGAATATCTCCAGTTGTGGGGTGGGTAGAAGGATGTATGGGGGTAAGGGGGTTGGTTGAGACCTTGTGGTCTGAAGTGGTAGACATCATTTTGTTTAAAGTGTGGTCATATAAATTGTCGGCCATTTTGGGGACCGCATGGTGGGGTATGGGGGCGGCCATTTTGTCAGCCATAAAGTCAATAGGTGGAGAGGGAGGATTTGTAATAAAATGGGTGTTTAAAAGTTCAGTCTGGGAATCTGTGGGTTGAAGCAAAAAATTGTCGCTTACCAGGTCTGATGAGGTTGAAAGGGTGTTTAACAGTTCAAGAGTTCTTTGAGGAGTCCAGCCTGCATTTAGCAGGCCTGTCGCATGTAAAGCTTGATATAAATGCTGTTTTGGAGAAGCTTGAGAAAATAAAAATTGGTCTGAAGTTGGAGGGTTGGAACATACAACGGATTCAGAAGGTTGAAGTCCTTGATGAGAGTCATGAGGTGGAGAAGAATGGAGATCGAAGCAAGGTTGTTGTAAGCGTGGGTCTGGTCTTTCGGTGTTCGAGTGAAGAGAAGGAAAAAAAGTTGGGTCCTTTTGTAAAGAGGTTTGTACTTGCTGGGTAGCTTCAATAGAAAGTTTTTTTAGTCTTTTGGTTAATGATTGGTGCTGTTTTGTTAAGGCTATGGTTAATGCATCAATCTCTTGTAAAGATAATTCGTTCAGGTTCAAGGATTCCATGTTAGGTAAAACGTTCTATGATTTTAAAAAAATTACAGAAATTCATAGACCTGAGCAATAATTCTCCATCGTCTGCTACCATTTGTCAGATATATACTGATGGTCGTGCTCATTCAGTCTATGCGGAAGTTATTTAGGCCATACAGTTTCAGGTTTAAAAGTTATTTTATTATTTACAAATATACAATAATGAACAGGGTGTCCTGCTGCATTTATTACCCTAACTGTATGGCTCAGAGGTTGAGAGGGAGAGAAGTTCACTTCTGTCTTGCTGAGATGGATGGGAAGAAATTAGGGAAGATATCCAATTGATTTGTGGGTATGACTCCAATAAGGGAGTTCATTGGTTTATACAGTCACATGGGATATCTGTAGACTTAGAAGACTTAACCCCTTCTGGTGCCTGGGGCATCATACGTAGGCAATATCTGACAGAAACAGCCTCCCTGGGCTCTGGAAACCCTCCAGAGGCAGGAAACAGGCCTTTTCTCGGAATTCCAATACTTCCAGTTTTTCACCCTCCCCAGGCTCCAGTGGCTTTACTCGAGCCTCCAGGAGGGCGAAAACGGCCTCCCCTGGGCTCCAGAGGCCCTCCAGAATTTCCGGGAGGCCCTTTTTTTGCCCTCCCGGAGTCTCCGCACGGGTGCTGCACTTACCTAGCATCCAAAATGGGCCGTGTGGAGACTCCTGGGAGGGGAGGGGAGGGGTGGGCAGGGTCAGCCAGTCCTTGCAACTACCGATTAAAATTAATATCCGGTTCACCCGAAATGGTCCGAAACGGCTCAATCCCACCCCTGACTAGAACCTAAAGTTGTTTATGGAGATTCTCAGCCATCCACGTCATAGTTGTCTCAAAGATGCCTTTTTTTCCCCAAAGGCAACTGGACTGGGTTTTTTTCCTTGAGGAAGAAGAAGAAAACGTTTTCCTTCTCATTCAAAAAAGTTTCATCCGTTATGACTGGATGGTGGAGGGATGGAAGGATAGGTTCTGAGAAGATGGTGGAGAGGCGGTGGAAGGATTGAAGTCAGCTGGTCGTTAGCATTCTTTCAGAGAGCCCTTGAGGCCACTTGGGGGTTTATCTGTGCCCTCCAGGTAGAAATCTATAGAGATTCTCAGTCATCCAGGTCATGGTTGTCCCAAAGGTGCTTTTTCAAGAAGCAACTGGACTTTCTGGTTTTTCTTTGAAGACGTTTCGCTTCTTATCCAAGAAGCTGAAGAAGCCAGAAAGTCCAGTTGCCTCTCGAAAAAGAACCTTTAAGAAGGTGCCACTAGAACCAACAATGCCCATAACTAACTGGTAAAAGTAAAGGTAAAGGTTCCCCTCCCACATATGTGCTGGTTGTTCCCGACT
The DNA here is from genome assembly GCA_012654045.1 of Ptyas mucosa. Lineage (NCBI taxonomy): Eukaryota > Metazoa > Chordata > Lepidosauria > Squamata > Colubridae > Ptyas > Ptyas mucosa. The sequence continues at coordinate 4,107,603 of WNWU01000029.1, read as the reverse complement.
CTAGGGGGGCGGTGCTCATCTCCGTTTCAAAGCTGAAGAGCCAGCGCTGTCCGAAGACGTCTCCATGGTCATGTGGCTGGCATGACTCAACGCCAAAGGCACACGGAATGCCGCTGCCTTCCCACCAAAGGTGGTCCCTATTTTTCTACTTGCATTTTTTACCTGCTTTCGAACTGCTAGGTTGGCAGAAGCTGGGACAAGTAACTGGAGCTCATCCCATTACACGGCACTAGGGATTCGAACCATTGAACTGCTGACCTTTCGATCAACAAGCTCAGCATCTTAGCCACTGAGCCACCACTAACTGGTAACTAACCACTAGCTAGCTAGCTAACTAACTAACTAACTAACTAATCAACCACTAACTAATTAACTGGTAGAGACCCATTAAAGTTTCAAAGGAGAGCTTCCAGCCTATAGCTGTAGTTATTGCCTTCTGGAGGTGCTCTAGCATGAAGCTCCAGAATCATGTGACCTTGTGTCCACCCACACTTATTGCAACGTCCAAAGTTGTACTTAGGGTGGCTACGCTGCGGTCCAAGGCAGCTTCGTTTTCCAAGCCTTCTTCATGGGTGTGTGATCTCTTGATCTTCAGATAATCTCCGTGTTTGATCCAAATTAATTAACTTAGTTTTTGCAATCACAGAAAAATAGCTCCTTTGCGATTTGGCAAGCTCCTCTGAAGTCCGTAGGAGTTTATCTCTCTTTATAACTCCCCTGATAGGACAAATTAAGAAGAACATTTAGAATGATCTGGCTTGTATTACGCCAATCCTGAAAACATGGCTGACTCCAAACTGAAAAACAAGGTGTAGATCTCGCACTGAAATCATCAGTCGGCTTTGGACAAAATCTCCTTCAAGCCAAGGTTGACTGAGCATGTAGATCTATCCAGGGGTGGGCTTCAAAAATTTTAGCAAGGGGTTCTGTGCCCGGTTGCTGGGTGGGCGTGGCCATGGTGGGAGTGGCCTAGTTGGCCTCCTGCACCACGGCGGGGGGGGAGGGCTTTTTGGCCTCCCCAGGCTCCGGAGTCTTTCCTTGAGCCTCCTGGAGGGTGAAAATGGGCTCCCCAGGCTCCGGAGGCCATCTGGAGGCTGGAAACGGGCCCGTTTCTGGCCTTCCCAAACTTCCAGTAGGCCCGTTTTTCATCCTCCCCGATCCTCCACACGCGCCTTGCACTTACCTGCATCCAAAAGGGGCCCTCCTGGGAGGGGCGGGCAGGGGCGGGCAGGGCCAGCCAGGAGTGGGATTTGGGGGTTCTCCGAACCGCACAGAATCTTAGCTAGAGGTTCTCCCGAACCCCTGCGAACCCCCAGCAGCCCACCCCTGGATCTGTCCATGTACTTGTAAAGCTACCTCTGTGTAGACACTGAGTATCTCTTTCCTTATTTAGACTCTCCAGCATAACCTACAGACCTGGAATTCCCTGGTAAAATCCCAGCCAAATACTAAGCAGATTTAGCCCTCCTTATCTTCAAAACTCAGACAAAGTCTAGTTAAATCTTACCAGCTGCTAAGGCACCTAACTACCCAGTTTGAAAATGCCCTGTTTCATTGGTCTCTTCTGCCAGAAACCTGTCTTTACAATTACTCCACCTGAAGTCAAAGCAGTTTGGGAAGGATTATTTTGGCTACAGTCAAATTAAAGGGATCAGCCCCAAATAAAACATTTCACCAAGGCTCAAGATTGATTCAGCCTTCCATCCTTTCTAAGGTAGGTAAATTGAGGACCCAGTTTGTGGGGGCAATAAGCTGACTTTGTATAAATATACAAAAGTATGAAGGCTATTGCTTAGCGCATTGTAAGCCGCCCTGAGTCTCCGGAGAAGGGCGGCATATAAATCAAATTTTTTAAAAAAAACAAACATTACAGGTAGTCCTCGACTTACAACAGTTCATTTAGTGACCGTTCAAAGCTACAACGTCACTGAAAAGAGTGATTTTATGACCGTTGCGGCATCCCCATGGTCATGTGATCAAAATTCAGATACTTGGCAACTGGTTCATATTTATGATGGTTTCAGTGTCCCGGGGTCATGTGATCCAGTGGTGAAATCTTCCACGGATTGCCACCGGTTCGTGGCCCACACATTCCAAAAGCACGCTGCGTGTGCATGCACATTACACACCATTACGCGCATGCGAAGTGCGTGCCAAACGTGCGTATTGCATGGAAAAAGAAGGCTTAAGTTTTAAATAAATAAACTTTATTGTCATTGTATGTGTATACACAGTATATCCATACAACGAAATTTACTTGACACCCAAAGACCAGGTCCCACACACATAATCCCCAAATATACTCCCACCCACCATAATTTCCCACCCCTAAACCACCCCAACATCCACACAACAGACCAAGTAATGCTGTCCAACAGCTCACCGATGGTGGCCCTTTAGTTCATTGTTGAGTGCAATTATAGCTCTGGGATAAAAACTATTCAGAAAACGTATTCCTTACCTTACTTACCTATTCAGAAGGTAAGTAGAACAGCAAGGGGAGAAAGAGCTGTGCGAATATAAATTGCATGGCACAGCTGATTGTCGGAAATACCAATTCAGACAAACCGGTAGTTTTTATCACTACCGGTTCGCCCAAACTGGTAGCATTTCACCTCTGATGTGATCCCCTTTTGTGAGCTTCTCACAAGCAAAGCCAATGGGGAAGCCAGATTCACTTAACAACCATGTTACCAAATTAACAATTTAGCAATTTTGGCAAGGAAAGGTCATAAAATGGGGCAAAAGAACAACTATCTCGCTTAGCCACAGAAATTTTGGACTCAATTGTGGTCGTAAGTCGAGGACTACCTGTATTGTGTATTGGTGGTTGGACTCGTAAACCCCCAAAGTCCTACCAACTCTGTTATTCTATTACTCTGTTATTCCTTTGAACAAAAAGTGAATAGAACAAACATTCCAACAGTCACGGTGACATTTTCCAGAGATATCGCCTAATGCCCTGCAATTATGCATTAAAACAGAAGTTGGGTAACTTTCTTTGCTAATCTTCCACGGATAGCCTGGTTTATGAGTCATCGCTAAATGGTTCCTATCTTGATTGGCAGCAGGCAAGACACTTTGGCAATGAAGCCTGAACATCCATTTTGGTTGATCTGCATGTAGGCAGTGAATGTGAGCTTGATGCTGCTGATCTTATTCAGCCCTGGATTTGGGCTGTGCTCTCAAAGAGATGTTGTCGCTGAGTAAAAAGGATGAAATGCAGAAGAGATGGGTGGATTGGGAAACGTTCTGTGCCAGTGCCAGCAGAACACTACCAGCCGCCCACCTGAAAAAGGGACCAAAAATAAATGAATTTGGACACTGTAAATCTAAGGGGCACAGAAATATTAAAAAAAAAATCTTTGTAAAACTTGAGAGTGTGTGTGTATTGAGAATCAGACTAGAAAATAGAGTAAGGTAAAGGTAAAGGTGCATGCTAGTTGTTCCCAACTCTAAGGGTGGTGCTCATCTCTGTTTCTAAACTGAGGAGCCAGCGCTGTCCGAAGACATCTCCGTGGTCATGTGGCCGGCATGACTAAACGCTGAATGTGCACGGAACACTGTTACCTTCCCACGAAAGGTGGTCCCTATTTTTCTACTTGCATTTTTTATGTGCTTTTGAACTGCTATGTTGGCAGAAGCTGGGACAAGTAATGGGAGCTCACCCGGCGCTAGGAGCTCACATGGGAGCTCACCCGACGCTAGGGATTCGAACCGCTGAACTGCCGACCTTTCGATCGACAAGCTCAGCGCCTTAGACACTGAGCCACCGCGTCCCTGAAAATAGAGTAGGATTTCAGAAAAAAGAAGAGGGAGGAAGAGGGAGACCCACTGACTTTCTAACAGGCAACGATGGATAAGAAATTCCAGCAAAATCTTAAAAAGAAGAGAGAGATGTTCCTAATGGAATCATGATTGCATGTGAATTCTAGGTATTCATTTTCTAAATTATACGATTTGGTTTGCTTTATATTTTTTTTAAAAAAGATGGGAAAAAAACCCTAGCAAATGGCAGTCCTGTTTCTTTTTGAAAACCTTCAGTGATTGTCAAGGTTAGATGGTCGATGACGAGTGACAAGCTCATCGTTTTATAACTTGACTTTTATTTGTTTTGATACTTTTGCTTGCAATAGTTATATATTGCCCATTGTCCAGTTTGATTCCAGGATGGATTATAAAATCTCAAGAGACAGGATCTTTCCCTAACCAAGCAACGTATTTTATAAGATGGGGTTTGTGGTCCCAGGAAGCCTTTGGCCTCATTTCCAAAACCTCCCCAAAGCCATCTGTTTGGGTTGTGGGAAAATCTCCCTTGCCATTTTTCCAAAGGTTTTCTTCAGGTGCAAAAGAGGCTTCTGTTTTTCTACCTCTTTCTCAGGTTGCTTGGCAAGAACCTTCCCCTGAGTGTTTTGTAGTTGGAGATGAGATTGTTTTCACTCATCTCTTTTGAAAAAGCCTGGTGGCTTTTCCCCTATTAACTCCTGCGGTCCTTTCAACTCTTCTGCCCTCCACTTTTCACAACGACGCATCGAAAAAAGCAGGACCTATATTATGTCATCATTTCCTTGGGAATCCTTCTCTGCCTATCCCACCTGTATATATATATATATATATACAGGTATATTTTTCCTGGAGCAACTGCTCATTGCTCTTAATTCCAACAATAGCAATTTAATGCTCTTTATCTGATGGAAAGCACTCCCATCTCTAGGGCCTCCTTTTGACAGCAGAACAGCGGGCAGAATAATAATAAATCTCAGCCAGCCACGAAAAAGATCCCACCCCTGCTAAAAGCAGAGACAGAAGGAACTAGCCCAACAAGAAGGATGACTGTCACCGGAGGAATTTGGGAGGAGAAATCAGCAAACAGCACTGCTAAAACAGCAGGATCTTATTGCTGCTTTCAAAGCAAAAACTTCGAGGGCCTCATTTCCCTGCTAAGGTGTTCCACAGAATGTGTGTTAGGACTGCGTCTCCCAGAATTCCCTTTGTCCATGATGACTGAAATCAAGAAGCAAATTAATAAGTACGTAGCCCTAATATTAATGGTTACACCATATGCCACGCACGTTGGTTTTCCTAACCACCAGCTACAAGAATCGACCGTGACTTGATTTTGATTTCATCAGAATAGAATTGGAAGGGACCTTGGAGGTCTTCTAGTCCAACCCCCTGCTCAAGGAGATCCTATACTCGTGATGGCGAACCTAGGGCATGCGTGCCGCAGGTGGCACGCGTAGCCATATCAGTGGGCACGCGAGCTCAGCTCCGGCGTGCATGCGCATGCCGGGCAACTGATTTTCGGGCCTTCTGGGTCCACCAGAAGTAGGGAAACAGGCTGTTTCCTGCCTCCGGAGGGCCTCGTAGGGTGGTGGTCCATTTTTCTCTCTCCCCAGGTTCCCGAGCCTTTCTAGGAGTCTGGGGAGGATGAAAACGGCCTTCCCCACCCCCCTGACTTCCATCCACTGGAAGTTGGCAAACTGGCTGTTTCCGACCTCCGGAGGGCCTCCGGGGGCGGGGGGGAGACACCGTTTCTGCCCTCCCCAGGTTCCTAGAAAGGCTCTGGGGCCTGGGAAGAGAGAAAAAAGGGCCTACTGGTCCCACCGGAAGTTGGCAAACAGGCTGTTTCCAGCCTCCGGAGGGCCTCCGGGGGGTGGGGGGTGGATGGGGAAGGCCGTTTTTGCCCTCCCCAGACTCCTAGAAAAGCTCTGGAGCCTGGGAAGAGAGAGAAACGGGCCTACCGGGCCCACCGGGGCATTGCATGCCAGGAGGGATGGGAGCATGGGGGGGGGGCGTGCATGCATGTGCGGGGGTGGGGCACAGAGAATTATGGGTGGGGGCACGTGCGCGCGTGACATCCCTTGCACTCTCCCCGCTCCTGGCACGCGATGGCAAAAAGGTTAGTCATTACTGTCCTATACCATTTCAGACAAATGGTTGTCTAATCTCTTCTGAAAAACCCTCCAGTGATGAAGCACCTAGAACTCCTGACGGCGCATGATTAATCAATCATGTGATTAATCATGTCTGGAGGCACATGATTAATCAATTAGTTTAATTCTTATTGCAGGATCCAATCTGGGTCAGTCACCGGGGCCAAAGGTTTCATCTTCCAAGCTTTCAGACTTGTGCTGGAACCCACCCACAGAGAACCTCTCCCTCACCAGAATGTAGAGAGAAGTTCCCTAAGCATGGGCTCCAGGCAAAACCTCTGGTCCTGGTGACCGGCCCAGGTTGGATCCTGCAACATTATCCTGGGACACGTATATTTCCCTTCATTCGTCAGTTTTGATGGTCGCTCGCTTATTTTGATGGTCGTTCGCAAGGATTGCAATTCTCCAATCCGTGCATCCCCAATCTCAGCAGCATTAAAGATGCGTGGACTATAAGACAGAATTTCCCAGCCAGCATCTTAAAACTGCTGAGTTTGAGAAATTCAGACCCACGGTATTCAAACTGTATTCTCTAGAACCCAGAACCTGTGAGAATCCTCCAGGGGTTCCAACTTTACAGTTTCCGTTTACACTGCATGAAAACTATTACAGGGAGCCCTTGACTTACAACAGTTTGTTTAGTGAATGTTTGAAGTTACAACGGCATTGAAAAAAAGGAACTTATGACCATTTTTCACACTTATGACCGTTGCAGCATCCCCATGGTCATACGATTTTATGTTCAGATGCTTGACTCACATTTATGACGGCTACAAGGTCATGGCATCATGTGGTCCCCTTTTGAAATCTTCTGACGAGTAAAGTCCATGGGGAAACCAGATTCAGTTAACAACCACGTTACTCATTTAACAACCGCAGTGGCTCCCTTAACAAACATGACCCAAAAAAAGTCATAAAATGGGGTAAAACTTACTTAGCAAATTTCTCATGTAGCAACATAAATTCTGGGCTCAATTGTGGTTGTAAGTTGAGTACCACCGATATTGCAACCCGAATTGGAATGTTTTGTTCAGATCCAATGCGTTACATGAAACATACTAATGGGTTCTCACTGATTTTTTTCACAATGAGAACAGTTTCTTGGGTATCTCACATTTGACAAGCGGTGCCTTAGAGCTAAGGGAAGCTTCATTTGGGAGATGCAGATCTAATAAATTAATAAATCAGAATTTAATGTGTTCTAAATCAGACTGACATTTGGACCAAATCGTCATACTCAGCTGAATTGATTTGATCATTCAATTTGTTTTGCAAATCTGGTCAATCAAACATCCTGAGAATGCCATTCTAAGTATCCAGCTTAAGCCACTTGAACATTTAACATAGAATAATAGGGTTGGAAGGGACCTTGGAGGTCTTCTAGTCCAACCCCTGCCCATGGCAGGTGATCCTGTACAATTCCAGACAAATACTTAAAGACTGCAGGATTCACGAACTGCACTGAATTATACCCAGCATGCACATTCCTGCTATATATTATTTGGACTTCAATGGGTGGACTTCAACTCCCAGAATTCCCCAGGGCTGGCTGGGAAATTCTGGGAAATTCTGGGAACTGAAGTTCACACATCTTAAAGTAGCCAAGGCTGAGAAAGTGAAATGTTAGGTGAAGGAATACCCCATCTCTTTATGAAGAAGAAAAAAAAGAATATTGTATTTAATATTCTGTGTATATTTATTTAATATACACAGCTGAGGGAGGAGAAATTTCTCTCTGGATGCCTCCTGGCTAGAGATCACATTCCCCAAATAGGTGTAACTAAAGTGATACATGGCCCAGGCATTTTAAACCAGTTTATTAATGTGGTTGGTAAGTGCTCGACTATCTAATGAGCTTCCTGTCTCTAATTGCTGTAGTTACAGTGTATTGGTTTTTTTTTAAACTGTGTACAGGACTAATTCTATAATGCCCTGCTATCACAAGATAAAAGACAGCATTACAAAAAAACCAGTGGGGGTAAATCAAGTAAATAATGACAAACCCAGTATCGGATGTGCTAAGAATCATCTGATGCACTGGGGGTGTGTGTGTCAGAGCAGAACAGCCAGAAGTGACTTCAGTTATTGTCGCATCTCGTAACCTGCCCTTATCCGAAGAAAGCGAAAATCAAGGGGAAGAGAAGAAAGATGATATCAAGCAATGAACTGATCCCACAGCAAGAGAGAAGGATCCAACACAGGGGTGAAATCTAGCAGGTTCTGATAAGTTCTGGAGAACCGGTAGCGGTAATTTTGAGCAGTTCAGAGAACTGGCTGGCCTCAGAGTGTGGAGGGAATGGAGATTTTACAATATCCTTCCCCCTGGAGTGGGAAGGGAATGGGGATTTTGCAATATCCTCCCCTCAGGAGTGGGGACGGAATGGGGATTTTGCAATCTCCTTCCCCCAGGAGTGGGGAGGGAATGAGGATTTTGCAATATCCTTCCCCCAGGAGTGGGGAGGGAATGCGGATTTTGTAGTATCCTTCCCCCAGAAGTGGGGATTTTGCAATATCCTTCCCCCAGGAGTTGGGAGGGAATGGGGATTTTGCAATATCCTTCCCCCAGGAGTGGGATGGGAATGGGGATTTTGCAATATCCTTCCCCCAGGAGTGGGGAGGGAATGGGGATTTTGCAATATCCTTCCCCCAGGAGTGGGGTGGGAATGGGGATTTTGCAGTATCCTTCTCCCAGGAGTGGGGCAGGAATGGAGTTTTTGCAGTATCCTTCCCCTGCCATGCCCACCAAGCCACATGACTCCCACCAAGCCACACCCACAGAACCTGTAGTTAAAGAATTTGGATTTCACCACTGGTCCAACACAATGTGACCGAATTAAAGGCATGGTGGAAGAGAGCTTTTTGGGCAACTTTGCAAATTGCCCAGTGAGACGGCATGGCATGGAACTTGGAGGAATTGAGTGCCACTTCATGGGGGCACCACAGAAGCGTTCTTTGCAGGGATGGGTTCTAAAAATTTTTACTACCATTTATTATCATTCTACTAATTTTTACTCGGCCAAAGAGGTTGCAGGAAAAAAATGTTTTGAAAAGCCTCTGATGATCAGGCAACTCAGCTGGGATCGCCAGAGGCTTTTAAAGGCATGTTTTTTTCTACAACCTCTTCGGCCAAGTAAAATTGCTGAGCCGTGCGATCCTCAGAGGCTTTTTTTTTACTTCTAAAAGCATTTTTTCAGCCAAAGGGGTTGTAGAAAAAAATGCTTTTAAAAGAAAAAAAAAAGTCTCTGATGAGGTGGGTGGGATAAGTGAGCAGTCGGGGACCAGTTCGGGGGCGTGGCCAGCCAATGTTATTACCGGTTCTCCGAACTACCACAAATTTTTACTACCGGTTCTTGTGAACCGGTGCAAACCGGGAGCAACCCACCACTGGTTCTTTCCCACAAGGCCAGGGCCCATCTGGCAGGTTCTGTGGAGTGAACTGCTGCCATAAATGATAAACCAGGTTCCCTACCCCACCCCAGGTTTTCGGGTTGGATGGGAATTCTTCTGGGATGTTTGTCCTAATTGGGTAAGTTTAGTAAAGTGGTGCTTGAAATGTTCAAGGAATCCTAAGGGATTCAGCACTGAGATAATTGCAAGCTTTGAAATTTGCCGATTTCCACTGGTGGGTTTGTTTATTGGCATGTGGCTTCACATGCTGTTAGCCTTGCAAGGTAGTCCAGACAAACACAGCCAGAAAGACAAATCCAGTGGTGGGATTCAGTCGGTTCAGGCAAACCGGTTGTTAAATTGCTGTCCGGCCCCACCCCTCCCTGCCCTGCCCCACCCCTTCCAGGAGTTCCCATGCGACCCATTTTGACTCCCAGGTAAGTGGAGGGAGGCCTACTAGGCCCAAAATGGGGCACGGGGTGTTTACGGTTGTTAAATTTTCTGAATCCCATCATTGGATGAACCCTATTGTTAGCGTAAGGCTACATTAACAGAATCTTGCAAGATTAAAAGTATTTCTCCTCTCCTTTTCCTTTTCCTCTCCAGAAAAGTAGAGTGAGTCTCTTCTGAAACGTTTTCCCACTTTTCCCTCCTTCTGTGGGCTGAGATGCCTTTCATCCCAATTGTCTGGCCTGTGCCTCCTCCTTCTGTCTCCCAAGGCTATTCCCACATGCCAATATATTACACAGAGATATCAGGTCTTCACAAGGAGCCCTGTGCTTGTCTTGCACAGGGCTCTCAGGTCACACATTCATTCACCAAAGCCACTGCGCCTCTCGGGTGGCTTCTTCCAAGCACTTGCAACAGCTAGAAGAAGCTTCTTGGTGCATAGTTTGTTTTTACAAGCTGTGAATGGGCTGCCCTGCCCTGCTTCGCAAAGCAGCTCGGGGCAGCGGAGATGGGTGGGTGGGGAACATGGTCATGTTTTCAAAGCTTTGTACAGAACTAAGAGATGTGATCATTTTGCTTCTCCGTGATTTGCTAAGGGAGGAAGATTTTAGATCTTTGGGAAGAGAAGGGTTGCTATATATTCCATTTTTCTGACGTGGGAGTGGCACTTTAAAAATATGTTGTACTTCAGCAAGCTTGCTTTAAAAGTAAAACTACCATTGTAAAGCAGTGTTTTTTTTCAAACTTGGCAGCTTTAAGATGGGTGGACTTCAACTCCCAGAATTCCTCAGCCAATATGGATGGACTTCAACTCCTAGAGAATTCTGGGACTTGAAGCCCACCCATCTTACAGCGCAGTGGTGGGTTTCAAATTTTTTTACTACCGGTTCTGTGGGTATGGCTTGGTGGGCGTGGTGTGGCTTGGTGGGCATAGCTTGGTGGACATGGCAGGGGAAGGATACTGTAAAGTCCCCATTTCCTCCCGATCAGCTGGGACTTGGGAGGCAGAGAATAGATGCGGGCGGGGCCAATGAGAATTTTTACTACCGGTTCTTTGAACTACTCAAAATTTCTGCTACCGGTTCTCCAGAATTGGTCAGAACCTGCTGAAACCCACCTCTGTTACAGCATCAGCAAATTGTATGTGCACAGAGAACTGGGATGCTCATCTCCCTAGCCACTCCTCCCCATCTCAATAAATAAATAAATTCAACAGCTACAATCCATTCCCAATAGGATCAGGGTGTTGCCGATGTTTGCTGCGTATTTCCAGGACCATATTATAATCCCATGATCATTCCATGAATAGAGTAATTCCAAATTATGGAAGCGTCAGTTTATTATGTTATGCAATGTGCTTCCGCTTGTATGCAGATTGCTTTTGTCAAAAAAATAAATAAAACAAAAACAAAAAACCAAAACAGTGAAGGCAACCAAACAACTCTTGAGTTTTTTAATTAAGTTGTTTATTAATCTCAGAACTTTCCTTGGTTTCATTAAACAGTCTGGTTAGTCTTGCGAGATCCGACTGTACTTTACTGACTAGTAAATTGCTTCCATCCCACTCCTCCTTCACATGCAGCGGTGCAACCACAGAGCTCATATGGCAGCCAACAATAGTTGTGAAAGTGCCTAGTTAAAACATTCTCCTGCATTTTCTTTTCTTTTCTTTTTTTCTTTTGGTCCTTAATCTCATTCCACTTGGAGAAAATGAATTTGCTTGGAATGTTATATGCTTAAAGGAGAAGAAAGGTTTTTTAGTGAGCCTTTCACAGACAGCATGGGATATCTGTGCACTCGTTTAGTGACCAAATAGCCACCAGGGTGTCTGGTCTTTCATTGTAAATTCCCCTCTCCTTCAATACCTGTCACAGTTTTTCTCAATCTTTGGAACTTCCTCCCCTCCCCTCCCTCCCCTCCCCTCCTCTCCTCTCCTCTCCTCTCCTCTCCTCTCCTCTCCTCTCCTCTCCTCTCCTCTC
>WNWU01000029.1:4071707-4082861 GCA_012654045.1 Ptyas mucosa | reverse complement strand
AAATAAATAAAATAAATAAAATAAATAAAATAAATAAAATAAATAAAGGTGACCAGTAAACATAATATTGGTGACATAGAGGAAGTGGGGAGGCCTGTGCAAAGATCTCTGCATGCCGAAAATTGCTGTTAGACTTGCAAAGTGCCCCAGCTCATTTTTACTTTTCATATTTTCTGCATATTTGTATTTTCTCCATATTTGAAGAGCGAGTAGCTGTTTCTCCTTAAGCGGTCTTTTATAAGCGGTAAAGCTGGATTTCAATGGACTCAATAAACTGTCACAGTGCGAGAAGGACATTACACCCAAGATTCTAAGGAATGTTGCAAAACTTCATAGAATGTTTGCCTAGACCTTCTTGGAATTTTTTAACATAATTTTAAGTGTTTGGGCTCTATTTTCAGAATTGTAAAGAAACGGAGCAGTGGGAGCTTCCTCTTTGCAGAACCAGCTGAATCAACATGTATATCAGAGGTATTATTCAGCAGGTTCTGACCAGTTCTGGAGAACCGATAGCGGAAATTTTGAGCAGTTTGAAGAACCGGCAAATACCACCTCTGACTGGCCCCAGAGTGGGGAGGGAATGGAGATTTTGCAATATCCTTCCCCCAGGAGTGGGAAGGTAATGGAGATTTTACAGTATTCTTCCTCTGGAGTGGGGTGGAAATGGAGATTTTACAGTATCCTTCCCCCTGGAGTGGGGTGGAAGTGGAGATTTTATTTTTATTTATTTATTTATTTGATTTGATTTGTATGCCTCCCTATCTCCATAGGACTCAGGGCGGCTCACAACAATTAAAATCAAACCAGATAAAACATGTTAAAATACATATCAAACACATATTAAACACATTAAAATAATCCAAACCAAACCAAATAATCCAAACCAAACCAAATTTTACAGTATCCTTCCCCTGCCACACCCACCAAGCCATGCCACACCCATCAAGCCACACCCACAGAACCAGTAGGAAAAATTCTTGAATCCCACCACTGATGTATATCATAAAACATTAACAACTATGGAAATTCTCAGCCCAAAGGTGCTTTTTCAAAAGGCAACCCGACTTTATTTTTCATGAAGTCGTTTCGCTTCTCATCGAAGAAGCTTTTTCGGTTCTGACTGAACGGTGGAAGATGGAAGGATTTATATTCCTTGCGGTCATCTGGTCATTAGCATTCTTTCAGAAAGGAAATTATTAAGGAATATAAATCCTGCCATCCTTTACCATTGAGTTAGAACCGAAAAAGCTTCTTGGATGAGAAGCAAAACGTCTTCAAGGAAAAGCAAAGTCCAGTTGCCTTTTGAAAAAGCACCTTTGGGACAACCACGACCTGAATGACTGAGAATTTCCATAGACATTAGTATTCATAGTAGTGTTGCCTTTTGCAAAAGCACCTTTGGGATAAAACACTGATGTGTAACTTGCTCTTCCTGTGCATAGTTCCTGGACAGCTGAGTTTCACTTCTATCAGTCTTTTCAGTTTTAAGGAGGTGGATATTTCACGCACACATTTCAAGCTGTGTTATTGACATGAAACATGTCTTAGCCACACCTCTGTTGGAATTAGCCTGGCTAATTCCCATCCAGCTTTCCCACCATATCCCTCCAATCATGTTGTTGTTTTAACTAGAAGTCTGTGAGAACCATGCCTTCCCTCAAGGTTTCTTCCAAGGTCTTGTCCCTCGACCGCACATTCCTAAGCACACTTCAGTCTTACAGATTCTAAGACACCACATCTTTTGATGTTTACAGCATGCTGAAATGCTGGAGCAGGTGCTGGTGGAAGGGTTTAAAACAGGAATGGAGGCCTGTTGTTTGCCTAGGAGAAAAGCTTCTTTGGATGATCAATGGCTTTGTTCCCACAGTCTACACTGTAGGCAGGATTTTCCCTGGGCTGAAGAAGCCATCAGAGCTACGTGTCTATGGAGATTCTCAATCATCCAGGTCATGGTTGTCCCAAGCAACTGGACTTTCTTGGTTTTATTTGTCTCCTTGAAAACGTTTTGCTTCTCATCCAAGAACAGGGGTGAAATTCAGCAGGTTCTGACAGGTTTGGGAGAACCGGTAGTGGAAAGTTTGAGTAGTTCGGAGAACCGGCAAATACCACCTCTGGCTGGCCCCAGAGTGGGGAGGGAATGGGGATTTTGCAGTATCCTTCCCCTGCCATGCCCACCAAGCCACGCCCACCAAGCCACGCCCACAGAACTGGTAGTAAGAAAATTTGAATTCCGCCACTGTCCAAGAAGCTCATCCAGAATTGAAGAAGCTTCTTGGATGGAAAAACAAATCATTTTCAAGGGCAAAAAAAAAACACAAATAAACCCCCAAACTACCAAGAAAGTCCAGTTGCCTATTGGAAAAGCATCTTTGGGACAAGCCATCACAACAAGATGGAGAAGTGGGCAAGAGATGTAGAATGAAGGGTGATATTCCTTTCTCAGATTCCTAGGCCCTGCCCTTCATGTAGAAGGAAGGCTGCTATTAATGATTTTAAAATATTTTGACTTTTAAAAATATTTTGAAAAATGGCTTATTGTGCGAACGAAAAGGTTTCTTGACTGTTATTGCTCTAATGGCAAAAATACATTTATGTGAGGGAGTTTTCCATAACCATAACTAACTTGAGGAGAACTGTCCTCATCCCTTGTTGATGAGGCGAGAAACGCACAGATTAGACTGCCTAACCCTGATTATACAACATCGGGTGTGGTTGAAAAAAAGGCATCCATCTTTTGTCTTCAGAACAAATTATTAATCCCTTCCACTCTACAGGTAGGCCTTTAAATGTGCGTTTCAAGTTCTCTAAGATTTAAAAGAAAATAAACTTAGCCACATAGTTTTCTATTTCTGACAATGGTTCCGAAGATTAAAACATTCAAAACGGGGCATTCCTTAGACATCTGTTTGTTGATTTATTTCCATCTAAAAATTGGACATCTTGCTTTCCTTCCATAGGATTCCCAGAGCAATTTTCATCTGCTAGACTTCTAGGTAGTTTACCTAGATACAGCTAGGGACCAGGACATGCTGTGAACATCATGTGACTCTAGATCAGGGGTCCCCAAACTTGGCCGCTTTAAGACATGTGGACTTCAACTCCCAGAATTCTCCAGCCAGCATAGCTGGCTGGAGAATTCTGGGAGTTGAAGTCCACAAGTCTTAAAGCGGCCAAGTTTGAAGGCCTCTGCTCTAAATCATGACAACCTTGAAATGAGGTTAAGGGAGGAGAAAGAACCATGTTGTGGCATGAAGACTTGCTGATTTATTACGGCAGAAACATCCTTAGATTTCACCCACTTCTTCAGGCGCACGGCTTTCTCCTGAGCTATAAGTGTCTGTACATTAGGTACCCACTGTTCAGTTGGAAGTGTTGCAAAGCGTATGGCCTGTGGCATGAAGGTAGGAATTCTACATCGCTCTTAGGTGAAGGGCCAGGTCTCTGGAGAAGGCTCTACTGCTGGGAGAGGTGAGCAGCAGTGAGATGGATGGACTCAATTATAGAGGCATTAGGGACACTGTTGGAGGACAAGGTTAGGGACAGATGAGAGGTAGATGAAATGATAGATGACATCTAACTGTCTCCATCCATTATCTTTCTCGCTATCATCTTTCTCTCTCATCATCATCTCTCTCATCATCCATCTATCTATCTATCTATCTATCTATCTATCTATCTATCTATCTATCTATCTCTAATTCTAACTCTCTCTCTCATCCATCCATCCATCCATCCATATCTCTCTCCCTCTCTCTCCCTCTCTCTCCATCCATCATCTTTCTTGCTGTCATCTTTCTCTCTCATCATCATCATCATCATCTCTCTCTCTCTCTGTCTGTCTCTCTATCTATTTCTCTATCTATTTATCCACCATATTTTTGGTGTCTATCATCTCTCTCTCTCTCTCTCTATCTATCTATCTATCTATCCACCATCTTTTCGGTGTCTATCATCTCTCTCTCATCTATCTATCTATCTATCTATCTATCTATCTATCTATCTATCTATCTATTCATCTGCCATCTTTCTCGGTGTCTATCATCTCTCTCTCATCTATCTATCTATCTATCTATCTATCTATCTATCTATCTATCCATCTATCCATCCATCCATCTATCCATCCATCATCTTTTTTGCTATCATCTCTCTCTCATCACCATCTCTCTCACTGTCTGCCTGCCTGCCTGCCTGTCTGTCTGTCTGTCTTTCTATCATCTATCTATCCACACATCTACCTATCTAATCTATCATCTATCTATCTATCCATCTTCAACACATAATACATTTATTCACTGGAGTGCCCATTCTCTCTGATTCCCAAAGAATCAAATGCCTGGACACCTGATCCTTTCCTTGACACTTTGCAAAACCAATGTCCCAAGCGGTGTTTAACACGTTTCCACACATTTCCTCATCTCAGTTTTTCCTTCCCGTAAACTCCATGGGGTAGGTTGGGCCGAGAGGCAGCGAGTGGCCCAAAGTCATCTTGTCCTGATCCAACTCCTTAATCAGCAAAGCATTCAACAGGTATCAAAAGATAAAAAGTTTCCGGAGAAGTGACTTCCTTCAGTCCCAACATTTGTTCTTTACCCTAATTATAAGGGGTGGGGTGGGGTGGAGTGGCAATCAAATTCTGGGAGAAAATATGCGGTGGAATGCAGCGCATTTCCCAACAGTCGAGTCAAAAAACAAAAAACAAAAAAACCCAACCACTGTGCCTGATTTCCCATCCCAGGCTTGGAAATTGCCTCCAGAAGCTGTGTCTTTTCACAAACATCTCAAGAAGAATAGGGCCTTGCTGATGGAGCAGATTCCATGCCAAGCTGGGAGCTTCTCCAGGGGCAATCATGATTAATTGTCAGCCCTTCCAAAAAGGAACTTTTCCTTGTTAATCCAATGGAGGCAAATTGTAGCTCTTGGGAAAAAAAGAAAAAAGGAAAAAGAAAAGGACACCTTAATTGGCGAATACAAAAGACAACATCCCTCTGTGGTATGCCACACCGGAAGTTCACACACCCTTCTGTCCTATCATTAGTGATTTCAAAATAGCCCCAGCTGTTTACTCACACAGGCCAATAACATGTTTATGTTTCTTCATATATATATATATACATTTTTTAAAAATTCCACATAGTTCCAAACAAGGGTAAGAATAGAAGAAAGACTAAATAGTCTTAAATGGGCATTGTAGGGAATCACAGGAATACATTTCTTGGTTTTCAAGTTTTTGGAAATCTGATTTTTTTTCTTCTTCTTAAAATATCTGTGCTTCACTAAATCAATGTCAGGGAGGGGAAGAATTAAATACAGGTAGTCCTCAACGATCATTCATTTAGTGACCATTCAAAGTTACAGTGGCATTGAAAAAAAAGTGACTTATGACCGTTTTTCACACTTACAACGGTTGCAGCGCCCCCCCCCCCCCCCCATGGACCATGGATTAAAATTTGGGTGCTTGGCAACCAGCATGTATTTATGATGGTTACAGTGCAGGGGTGAAATCTACTTACCTTCCTTACCTGTTCAGAAGTGCACATGCTGCCCGCATGTGTGCATCACATGTGCGTGCAGATCCTCTGCGCATGCCCAAAACCTTCTGTGCATGCGCAGAGGGTAAAAAATCACATGACTTCCTGGTTAAAACAGGAAATAACAACACCCAGGCGGGCAGGCGGAGCCTCGCACTGCCATCGCTACCGGTTCTCTAAGCCACCTGCCACAATCACTACCGGATCACCCAATCCGGTCTGAACCAGGAGCATTTCACCCCTGTTACAGTGTCCTGGGGTCATGCAAACTCCTTTTGTGACCGTCTGACAAGCAAAGCCAATGGGATTTACTTAACAACCACGTTCGCAACTTAACAACTGCAGTGCTTCACTTAACAACTCTCGCAAGAAAGGTTGTAAAATGGGGCAAAGCTCACCCAGTCCACTGTCTTGATTAGCAATGGAAATTTTGATTTAATAGACTTTACCCCAAGTTCACCAACCAAGGACTAGCCTAGTTTTCCAAAACTGGCCACCAAATCAGATCCCTACCAATAGGATTTCCCTTCTTGTTAGTCTGCAACATCTATAAACAGTTTTGTTTTTCCATTGTAAAGTAAAATAACAGAATAACAGAGTTGGAAGGGACCTTGGAGATCTTCTAATCCAACCCCCTGTTCAAGCAAGAGACCCATTCCGGACAAATGGTTGTCCAATCACTTCTTAAAAACCTCCAGTGGTGGAGCTCCCACAACTTCTGAAGGCAAGCCATGTCACTGATTAATTGTTCTAAATGTCAGGACGATTCTCCTTAGTTCTGGGTTGGCCCACTCATTGATTAGTTTCCATCCAATGCTTCTTGTTCTGTTCTGGTTGAGAGGCAAATCTTAAAGAGGGGGTGGGCAGAGCTTCAAATGTATGGCGTGGTTGCCATCTTGACTTTTCTGACTACCCCCCTGCAGAATTCCTGCAAGCTATGCTCTTATTCTCTTGCACCTGTTTGGAAGAACAGTCTCCCAAGGACAGGGAATTAATGTGGTTACATTTATTTATTTATTTATTTGGCTTTTGTGCAAAAATTTCCTTTTGTCCAGCTCGCAGCAGGACTCCTTTAGTCTGTCCAAGAAGCTCCATGGTTGGTTCTGCTTTCTTTCTTCCAATGGCAAACGACCTCCCATTAGGGTGAAATTAAATGACCCCACATTAGGGCTAATTTAAAGGCTAACCTTTCTATTCAACTGGTAACAAAAGCCATCCAAAGTCAATGGGTGACCACACACAATTGGTAACCTGTGCATCTTGGACATCTGCCCAAGCTTCCTCTTAATCACCTGTCTCTCTCTTCTGGAAGGGGGTGGGTGGGACTTTAAGGAGGACTAATTACGGCAATTTGACAAATGTCAATGATATTTGGGGCTGAGGAATGCAGGTGTGCAAACTCATGTTAGTTTTATACCTAGAGATACCAAATGGGCAGAAGCAAGACAGGGAGATGGATCCTTTAGTACCTGTGCAGGTAGTGAAGACAGGTGCAAAAGGCTCCTGGGTTGTCTTCTTACATAGAAGAAAAGATGTCAGAATGGCATGTCACACCTGGGGAAATTCCTTCTCTGTGATGATTTAAAATGCTGCCTTTAGATGGATCTGGCCACCCTGTGTGTAATCTATCATTCAAAGAATAAAAGAAAGAGAGGGAGAGGGGAGGGGAGGGGAGGGGAGGAAATGAGACAAGAGGAAGCAGGAGGAGGAGGAGGAAGGAAGGAAGGAAGGAAGGGAAGGAAGGAAGGAAGAAGAAAGAAAGAAAGAAAGAAAGAAGGGAGTGGGAGGGAGGGAGGGAGGGAGGGAGGGAGGGAGGGAGGGAGAGAGGGAGGCAGGGGTGTTATTCATTCATTCATTCATTTATTTATTTTTGCGATTTATATGCCGCCATTCTCCCGAAGGACTCAGGGCGGCTTACAACAACAATCAATAATACAAATCACAAAATAATAAAATAAGTTAAAAACCCCTTAAAAACCATATTTAAAATTATTACAGTTTGTGCAACACCTAGTAAATCAAGTTATTTGACAGAAGAGCCACGTGTTCAGTTCGCGGCGAAAGGAGAGGAGGTCCGGGGCTATCCTGAGCTCGGTGGGCAAATCACTCCAGAGGGTTATTCAGCAGGTTCTGACAAATTCTGGAGCACCGGTAACAGAAATTGTGAGTAGTTTGGAGAACCAGCAAATACCACTTCTGGCTGGCCCCAGAGTGGGGTGGGAATGGAGATTTTGCAATATCTTTCCCCCAGGAGTGGGGAGGGAATGGGGATTTTGCAGTATCCTTCCCCTGCCACACCCATCAAGCCATGCCTACTAAGCCATACCACGCTCACCAAGCCACACCCACAGAACCGGTAGTAAAAAAAAATGAATTCCACCATGGAGGGAAGAAGGGAGAAAAAAGGAAGGAGGGAAAGGAAGGGAAGGGAAGGAAAAGGAAAGGAAAGGAAAGGAAAGGAAAGGAAAGGAAAGGAAAGGAAAGGAAAGGAAAGGAAAGGAAAGGAAAGGAAAGGAAAAGGTTATTGTGACCCAATTTTGCATGCAAAGCTACTGTTAAATTAAAACAAAATCAGGCAAATGTCAGCACACAAAATTCGCAACTCTAATTTGGCTATGTTTGCACTATACTACATACTGCCTTATATACGTCAAAGCCAAGCAGCTGCCTTTGTACACTGTTATAACTATCAAATCTGAGGATGGGGTTCGCAAGAGCGAACCTGCGCTGTATGAAAAGGAAGAAAAAAAACCATTTCCCACCACAAGCTGGCCTTCTGTGAAGGGTTACTTGCTGTCCCCCAAAATACAGTGAAATGAAACTTTGAAGAACAGGGAAACCCTGCAGAGTTCACAGAGAAGATGGGGGGTGTGTGATGAAAGCTGCCATGATGAGGTGTCACTGGCCCACCAGAAGATGCTCTCCATAAGGCCCAACTTGGCCATGGATAGGACGGGTAGGATGATCAACTGTTCAACTGCTCCCTGCACTTCGTAGGAAACCAGATTTTGTAAGTGCATAAATTGTACTAACTTCTTACATCAACTGCTCATCTGGGCAGGAGGAGAGGCAACCTGGGATGGGGCAAGGAGGAGGAGGAGGAGGAGGAGGAGGAGAAGAAGATGTGGAGATGGTGAAAACATGATAAATAGTTTCGGCTTGTTGACTGTCACATGATTGCTGCAGGACACTAAGTTATTTCATCACCAGACCCGATCGTGTTACTGTGCCTTCAGCGTCTTCATATTTGTGAAGCTAAAAGGAAAGAAAGAAAGAAAGAAAGAATTATTTAATCATTCAATATTTCCAGAAATGTGTCATTTCTATGCCAATCACCCTATTCTAAGTGTCATACCTTTTAATACAAACAGAATATTTTTAATCATGTTTATTACTTTTAAGAAGCTTATATAATTCTAATAATAGTACAAACATTTATGCTAAATTAAAATATTCCATTATTTGCTTGTTCAACTTATAATCCTTCATTATTTAGTTATTCAATATTTCAATATGTTATTTTTATGTCAATCACCATATTCTGCATGTCATACAATTTAATACAAGTAAAGTATTTTGACCATATTTGTTACATTTAGTAAACGTACACTTATTCGGATTGAATTATAATTTTTCATTATTTATTTAATCGATAGTTCGAAATAGTATTTTTATGCCAGTCACCATATTATTTAAGTATACTTAGTAAAGTATACTTAATTCAAAGAATTAAGAATTCAATATAGAATTCAAATTCTAATTTCCCCTCTTACTATTACTTCTCCTTATTATATAAAAATGTTTATTTTATTTTCTCTCTCTCTATTTCTCTCTCTCTATTTTCCATCCCTATTCTAACTTTGATTATGCCACTACTGTATTTAAATAAATTCCCTTTTTAACCATCATCTCTTACCCTCTTTAACACTTTAATTGTTTGTTTCTTAGCTTGCCTCCCATATTCCTCTCTTGGATCTTTATTTCTGTTTGCTTTCACATCTTCGCTGGAGTTCGATCCTGACTGGCTCATGGCAGTGGTGGGTTGCTACCGCTTCACCCCGGATTGGGCGAACTGGTAGCAGCGGTGGTGGGAGGCTCCACCCACCTGCCTGGACATCTCTGCACATGAGTGCACGCATGCCCGTGAGCAAACTAGTAGCGACCAAAATTGAAACCCACTACTGGCTCAAGGTTGACTCAGCCTTCCATCCTTCCAAGGTGGGTAAAATGAAGACCCAGATTATTGGAGGGCAATATCCCAGCTCTGTAAACTGCTTAGAGAGGGCTGTAAAACACTATGAAGCAGTATATAAATATAAGTTCTATGGGTATTGCTATTAGGGAGAAAATGCTAGTTAGCTGTTTAATATCAACAGACTAAGACCTGCCTCTGCTCATTTAATGACCAGGATCGGTCAGTTCTGATCTGCTGAATATTCTCTCGAGAGATAGAGACTAACAGACACACCCCTTTGGAGATGTCCTGATATACTTACAAATCTAGAAATAGCTGGTACAGCCCGGTCAAACCCTAATGCATGAACTCTAAAATTGGAAGACTATAGTAATAGAAAAACCGGTCGTTTCTGGAAATGGCATGAAAAGGAACTGTAAGGTGTAAAGTGGACAGAGAAATATTTCCCCATTCCTAAGTAACCTTCTAGCTACAGGTAGTCCTCAAAGTATGGCCACAATTGAGCCCCACATTTATGTTGCTAAGTGAGAAATTTGTGAAGTGAGTTTTGCCCCATTTTATGACTTTTCTCACCGCATTTCTTAAGTGAATCATCACAGTTCTTAAATTAGTAACATGGTTGTTGAGTGAATCTATTTTCCCCGGTGACTTTGCTCATCCGAAGGTCGCAAAAGGGGATTGCGTGGCTCTGGGACATTGCAACCGTCATAAATGTGAGTCAGGTGTTGAGTACCCGAATGTAAATCACGTGACCCTGGGGATGTAGCAATGGTCATAAGTGTGAAAAATGTTCATAAGTTACTTTTTCAGTGCCGTTGTAACTTTGAACCAGTGGTGGGTTTCAAAATTTTTTACTACCGGTTCTGTGAGTGTGGCTTGGTGGGCGTGGCAGGGGAAGGATACTGTAAAATCTCCATTCCCACCCCACTCCAGGGGAAGATTACTGCAAAATCCCCATTTCCTCCTGATTATTTGGGACTCGGGAGACAGAGAACAGATGGGGTCGGGGCCAGTCAGAGGTGATATTTACCGGTTCTCTGAACTATTCAAAATTTCCACTACCAGTTCTCCAGAACTGATCAGAACCTGCTGAAACCCACCTCTGCTTTGAACAGTCACTAAATGAACTGTTGTAAGTCAAGAACCTCCTGTAGTTTGCACCAAAGGGTCTTCATTCAGCTACCAGTTTGCCTCTTCCTCCAACTCCCCCATATACTAGAAACAAGACCATTCATTCAACCTAGAAATAAGGAGAAATTTTCTGACAGTGAGAGCAATCCACCAATGGAACAGAAGTTGCCTTCGGAAGTTTCAGGAGCTTCATCACTGGAAGCTTTCAAGAAGAGATTGGACTGCCATCTGTCAGAAATGATGTAGGGTCTCCTGATTGGGAGGTGGGGGGGTTGGACTGGATGACCTACAAGGTCCCTT
>WNWU01000029.1:4064207-4069207 GCA_012654045.1 Ptyas mucosa | reverse complement strand
ATAATAAAATGCTGGAAATCAGCCAAATAATAGTTGGAGGTATGGAGGAGAATACGCTGAAAATCAGCTAAAATAAAATATGCTGGAAATCCGTTAAATAAATAGTAGGAGATATGGAGGAGGAATACGAATTTTGGGATCAATCTGTGTAAAATGAAATGTGTAATAGATGATAAGTGTGAGAAAATTAAAGTTAAAGTGACAAAGTCCAAGATTTAAAGATTTGATGAAATGGGCTTAGAGGTTAAGAAATATGGATAGAATTTTGTTTTATAAATTGAAATAAAAATAGAGTTGTATTTAATTTGAGAATAAGATTCGTGGTGATAAAATTGTAAGATAAATAATTAGATTAAGAGGTTAGAATATTTTTTTTAAAAGATTAATGTTTTGATATTGATGTTAAAAGATAAAAATGAATTAAGTTTATGTGGAAATTAAATTTGTGATGATATAATAGAATGGTTTAGATTAATATGTTAGAATTCATGTTTAAAAAATTTATGTTTTGATTTTTAATTTTAAAAGATGTAATGGGAAATTGTGAATGGAGCTGGTTAAAGAAATGTAAGCGATTGTACCTATCTATGACCGGATCGAGATTTCATTCTTGAAAGATATATTTTATGTTTATGTTTGAAAAAATAAAAAATATTTTTTTAAAAAAAGACCTTGTGCAAACCCAGGAAGGAGTCAATTCAATAACCAGGTTAACATGTTGTGTGCATGTAACTCAAAGCTGTCCTAAAATTACTTATGAAATGCCAGGGTTGAAGGAAAGTTATAACTTCCATTTCCCCAGTCTTTGACCCCAGCACTAAGCTCTATTAAACTACAGGTAGTCCTCAACTTACAACCACAACTGAGCCCAACATTTTTGTTGCTAAGTGAGACATTTGTTAAGTGAATGTTGCCCAGTTTTACAATCTTTCTTGCCACTGTTGTTGAATGAATCAGTGCAGTTGTCAAATTAGTAATACCATTGTTAAGTGAATCTGGCTTCCCCATTGACTTTGTATGTCAGAAAGTCGCAGAAGGTAATCACATGATCCCAGGACACTGCAATGGTCATAAATGTGGGTCAGTTGCCATGTGTCTGAATTCTGATCATGTGAGCATGGGGATGCTGCAATGGTTGTAAGTGTGAAAAAAGTGCTATTACAACTTTGAACTGTGGAAAAGGGGGAAGGAGGGAGGGAAAGGAAAAAATGCTACTATATAAATGTACATTCACGATGATATGTGTGAAATTAGTAAAATAGAAAAGAAATGGAAAAGAAAGTGTATATAAATAGAATATCAGGGTTGCTCGGATACCACTTTGGAAAATATTGAATTGAAAATGAATACAACAATGGAGAGAGAACGGAAAGAGGAGTAGAGGGACAGATAGAAGGGGAGAAGAGAGGAAGGAGAGAGAGAAACAGAAGAAAGGGGAAAGGAGAGGAAGAAGGGAGGGGAAACAAGAGTAGGAGAGAAGGTTAGAAAGGAAGGAAGAATGGAGGAGTGGGGGGAAGGAAGGGGAAGGAGAGGAGGAAAGAAGAAAGTAGAAGGGGATAGAAGAAGGGAGGGAAGAGAAAGAGAGGAAAAGGAGAAGAAGGATTGTTGTAAAATAAGGGAGATGGAATGGTAGAAGAGCAACCCCGAGGGTACTTTTTTTAGGATGAAGAATGAACTAATATGAAAGTAAAAAGAGAATATGTATGATTAACAATGGATAAGAGACTGTACATTTAAGACATGTTTATGAGAAATAAAAATAAAAAAACTTTTTTTCAACTTTGAACTGTCACTAAATGTTGTAAGTTGAGGACAACCTGTATTCGAACCCTTGATCATCGTCCCTTTCATGTTCTGCATCCTTGACTTTTGATGACCTTGAGAGAATAAGAGATAATGTTTGGGGTTCCCAGAGATTTTGATGGCTCTGAACGAATCCCATCTGCATTTTCATGCAAAAGGCCCTCTCCCCCTTAGGCCAGACGTCCCCTGGCCTTTTCTTGAACCAAGGTGAGAAAAGCTGAAAAGCTGATAAGGGCAGAGGGACCAATTTGGCGACCCTCCTGGACATCAGCCTTTCTGGCTCCAGGAGGGACACATCAAACAAGAGCGAGTGAATTTCACCCTTGCCCTTCTCTGTCTGGTATCTCCCCTCCCATCTTCCAGCCTGGCAGACTCACTCTTTCTTCCTGCAGGCTCTAAGACTCCGGGAACTCAAGCCAGCCTTCCCCAACTCAGTAGCCACCAAATGACTAGGCTTCCACAGTCATTATTACAGCATCCGAAGCCAAGCTGCTGTTTCAGGCTTCTATAGGTAAAGGTAAAGGTAAAGTTCCCCTCGCACATATGTGCTAGTCGTTCCAGACTTTAGGGGGCGGTTCCCATCTCCATTTCAAAGCCGAAGAGCCTGTGCTGTCCGAAGACGTCTCCGTGGTCATGTGGCTGGTATGACTCAACACCAAAGATGCACAGAACGTTGCTCCCTTCCCACCAAAGGTGGTCCCTATTTTTCTACTTGCAATTTTTTTAATGTGCTTTCGCACTACTGGGTTGGCAGAAGCTGGGACAAGTCAAGGGAGCTCACCACGTTATGCGGCACTAGGGATTCGAACCGCTGAACTGTGGATGCGGTTGCTCAGGCTTCTATCCAGGGGTCCTAACTTCACTGTATCACTTTCTTTATTAATTTGGATAGAGATGACATCCGAAGGGCACAACAATTTCAGCAGATACCTGTGTTTTATTTGGTTTTTTTTTTTTTTTTTTCTATGGTGCTTCAGTAGGGATTGAGAACTTTTCGTAGTCCATCTCTCCATCTTGTAGGAGGTTGTCCAAGATGGGTGTGGTTGTCATTGTAGGGATACACCGTGCCATTTTTTGGGTGGTGGGGAGGCCACCTACTGTCACGAAAACATGCAAAGTCTCTTACCTAATTCTACTTCCAGCCTAATCACCGTTGTCAAGAACTGTTTGCCGTGAGTTTGTCACGGATTTCCTCGTTTCTGATTCAAGTCCCAACTAGCGTGGCCAGAGTCGAACATCTCTGAAGGTTGCCAGGTTGACTAAAGTGTTCTCCATCTGGCCACCTGGAAACTGCTTGTTACACCCTTGGCAAGGTAGCTAAATCATAACTGAACGAGACAGGTTAGTAATTAATTCATGTTATATTGAGGGAACGGAGATGGCACCAGTGATGGATTTAAGAAGTACGGCTTAGGTAAAGCCAGGGTGCCCTCAGAAGAAGGCAATGTTCTTTCTGGAATATTCCAAGGACAAGTCAAATCTGGGCCAAGCAAAAATGTGTTGGGGTCGGCTTGTTGAAAATCAGGTTCTTTTCTGGAACTCGGCTTCAAGGGGGTCTTTAGACAACTGTCTTCCCCTCTCTCAGGTTCCCCCCAGCAAAAATGGGTCCCTTTTGTAGCCTTTGTAAGCCTTTATGCCCCAAGTTCAAGTGTGGGTTTCAAAAATTTTAGCAAGGGGTTCTCTGCCTGGTTGATGGGTGGGCGTGGCCTAGTCAGCCTCCTGGTGAGGACTCCTGAGAGAGTTGGGGCGGGGCCAACCAGGAGTGGGATTTGGGGTTCTCCAAACTGCACAGAATCATAGCTAGAGGTTCTCCCGAACCCCTTCGAACCCCCAGCAGCCCCACCCCTGCCTGAGTTGCAGCGTTTCTCTCTCTCCCTTTTTTTTTAAAAAAAAAAATATTTTATTATAAGACAATATGACAAACATATTTATTTATTTATCTATTTATTATTTATTATTTAAATTTTTGTACCGCCCTTCTCCCGAAGGACACAGGGCAGTGTACAGCCACAATAAAACAACATATCTCCATAAAATTTAAAAACAGTTTAAAACATATTAAATAATTTGGCCCTTGTATTAAAAAACTAAAAACACCCAATTAAAATTCATTTCCTAAGCCAGCCCAGCCTGTTGAAATAATAAAGTCTTAAGGGCACGGCGAAAGGTACGTAGGTCGGGGATCATACGTATCTCCGGGGGCAGTTCATTCCAGAGGGCAGGTGCCCCCACAGAGAAGGCTCTCCCCCTGGGGGTCGCCAGTCGACATTGTTTGACTGACGGCACCCTGAGGTGTCCCTCTCTGTGGGAGCGTATTGGCCGGTGGGAGGCTATTGGTGGCAGAAGGCGATCTCGTACGTACCCAGGTCCTAAGCCATGGAGCACTTTAAAGGTGGTAACCAGCACCTTGAATATAACATACAACATATAAATATATCCTCTTTTTAACCAATGTTTCTTAGTGGTCTTCTTTCCATTTTGTCTCTTCCCCTCCTCCACCGTATTTCTCTTACTGTTTCATTTTCTTCATTGTCCCTTTTTCTTTGATTACATTGTATTTTCTAACACTAAGAGCCTTAATTTTATACATTTCTATATATTTGTTATATACATATTTTACATTTTGCAGTGTTTCTCAATCTTGATGGGGTTCAGATGGGTGGACGTCAACTCCCAAAATTCTTCAGCCAGCCAGAGAATTCTGGGAGTTAAAATCCACACATCTTGAAGCCACCAAGATTGAGAAAGACTGCTCTAAACCAACTAAAGCTCCCCAATTTGGTATCCTATCTTCTCACATGTGTTGGAGAGAAAGCTTCAGACAGGATGAGTAAATTAGGCATACATGTATTCATTATTTCTTAGATATCTATCAATCAATCAATCAATATATCTTTATTCAGGAGCCAGTCAAACCTCTTCACCACTTCTCCACGTTGGCTCCCAAAATCTGATTTATTAGGTCTATATACTTCCCTGTCAGTGCCTACTAGGCCCTGTTTCCTGGTTGGTGTTCCCTTCTTCCTTCCCTCTTGCAACAACAATCTTGTGAGGTAGGATGGGGAGGGAGATGGGGGGAGAGTGGGAAAGAGGGTGGAAGAGGGAGAGAGAGGGAGAGGGAGAGGGAGAGGGAGAGGGAGAGAGAGGGGGAAAGGGAGAGGGAGAGGGAGGGAGAGAGGGGGAGAGAGAGAAGGAGA
>WNWU01000029.1:4043501-4055483 GCA_012654045.1 Ptyas mucosa | reverse complement strand
TTGGGTTGGGTTGGGTTGGGTTGGGTTGGGTTGGGTTGGGTTGGGTTGGGTTGGGTTGAGTTGGGTTGGGTTGGGTTGGACTGGACTGGACTGGACTGGACTGGAATAGCTGCTCATCTCACATCTATGATTCTGTTTGACCATGTATGGCTCACAACAATGAATACATAAACAAAAACAGAAAAACACAAGTAAAACAGTGCAAACCTACAAAACTGAGTGAATGTAATTCCTATTTTCCTAGAAGCAGGGTTGGCAATTACTCCAACCCAATCCTTTTCAAAGAAATGGCTACCATCACAACTATCCACTCCAACACTGGCAGAGCTGCAGCGCGTTTTTGCTTCTGGGGGAATTCTGAGAGTTGAAGTCCACACATCTTAAAGTTGTCAAGGTTGAGAAACGCTGCTCTAGGCAGTTGCTACGCTGGCCACTAAGTATGTTGGTGCCACCTGATCAACAAAATGGCCACAAATGCTTCTTGAAGTAGGTGAAGGGTATATGCTGTAAACTGACCAGTGTCCTGTCCATGCACATGTTATTTGTTCACATATTTAAACAGAAAGCGGTTACCTCTAAGACACTTAAGCTGTTTACAATCCAAACCCTTTTGACTATATGAAAACAGGTAGGACTAGCTAGCGGGGAGGGGTGGTGGTGTTTACCAGGAATTTTCCTATTGCCAATTTTTAACCCTCTTTACGTAGGATACTGGGCAATTTCAGTATTGGTGGAGCTGGGGGTCAGCTTGTTTGTTCCAACTTATAGCTTCTGGCTAGACAGGGTCTATTTCACACAGCCGAAAGAGTTACGCAGGTTGCATTCTGCAGATCCATGACAACTCCTTGGGGTCACTCCGATGACCTGAGCTAATTGATGGCCAGGATAAGGGGAATGCCCCCCATTCTGAAGACTGTTGACATGTGCACACAATTGTTGACAATCCCAGAAAAATATTGTGTGCGCGACTTTTTTTTTCCATCTGCTGTTTTGCTTGCAGAAAAGAACAGAATAACAGAGTTGGAAGGGACCTTCGGGATCTTAGAGTCCAACCCCCTGGTCTGGCAGGAAATGCTATACCAGGGATGGCTAACCTTTTCCGGACTGAGTGCCCAAAGCATGCATGTGTGTGCGAATGCATATGTGCAAATGTGCATGCTCCCAAACCCCAAAATGCAATTCATGTGCAGCCCCCTGATTGCACCCCACGCACGCCTGTATGGCCCCCTGCATGTGCCCCCATCCCCCGTGCATGCACGGCAGAGACCCAAAGACCAGCTGGCCGGCGGGAGGCACGTGCGCATGCGCAGCGGGACTGAACTGGGGCGACGGCTAGCATGCCATCAGAGAGGGCACTGGTGCCACCTCTGGCACACGTGCCATAGGTTCGCCATATCAGTGCTCTACCATTTCAGACAAATGGTCGTCCAATCTCTTCTTAAAAACTTCCAGTGTTGGAGCATTCACAACTTCTGGAGGCAAGCTGTTCCACTGGTTAATTGTTCTCACTTTTAGGAAGTTCCTCCTTCATGGATGATAAGTTTCCATTCCTTTATTCCTACCCCAAATTCAGCTACTTAGAAAAATAGGTTGACCCTGTCTTCTTTGTGACAGCCCCTGAGATATTCATTACTGCTCTTTGAAATATTTGTGATGGTGGTTTTCTTGCCAATACACAGGACAGTGTCTCAAGCAGGGGTGAAATGCTATCAGTTCAGGCCGGTTCGCCCGAAAAAGGTTCCCAAGATCGCGCACCACAGCTGATTCCCCCCTCACTGTTCTACTTACCTTCCCAAGCTTCCTTTTGGCATGAACTGCACATGCGCGGCCAGTGAATCGGTAGCAAACCAGTTCAGATTTCACCACTGGTCTGAAGGCTCTTTCCCCCCAAGAGAAAGATGCAAGGAACTAAAATGCAAAACATCAATACCAACCTGTGTTTGTTCTTTCTCTCACAATATAGCCACCATCCCCTTCTCTCCAGGAGTTGTTATGCTTGTTTATGTGATTACTTGAGCATTAATCCCAGGAACAAATATTGCAGCTCAGACCACTCCATACTGTATACTGTACACACATTTTGCAAAAGAAACTTTTATCCTGTTTTAGTTCCCCGTACAATACCCAAACCAGGGTTGTGTTCAATTTAGACCGAATCAGAAATAGGTTTCCAATGTTTTTAAAGGAATGAAATTCAATGCATCTGATTATTCCATGTGTGTTTGGAAAAGTTTTATCATTTTAAAAAGGGTGGGGTAGGGGAAATGTATTTTTCCCGGTAAGGTCAATGAATTTGAAAGAATATAGTGAACTTGGTTAATAAAAATGGTAATAGTTCACAAAGGCTATTAGTGTAAATAGAAATACATATTATTTCCATAGCAAGGAAGATAAAGCAGGAATGGTTAAATTGATCATTTTATTCAAAGAGGAGACTATATTTAAGTACATTTTTCACTTGGATATCACTTCTGGATTTTGTGCTTGTGATGAAAAAAAAATTGAAACTTTGACTTCGCTTTTGTTGACAGATTTGTCATTATAGAAATGGCTAGTCATATACTGTGTTTCCCCGAAAATAAGACCCTGTCTTATATTTTGAACCCCAAAATAAGCGCCTGGCCTTATTTTCGGGGAGGTCTTATTATTTTGGGACACATAGAGCAAGATGGGGCTCCTCTTGCTGTCTTACCTGATTTCAAGCTCTGCATTTAAATATTTTCAGGGAGAGCTTATTTTGGGGGGACGTTTATTTTAGCACATGCGCTCAAAAGCCCGACTGGGCTTATTATCAGGAGATGTCTTATTTTCGGGGAAACAGGGTACTAATCAGTGGTGGGATTCAAGTAATTTAACAACCGGTTCTCTGCCCTAATAATTTCTTCCAACAATTGGTTTGCCAACTGTTCAGAAAGTTAACAACAGGTTCTCCTGAAGTGGTGCGAACTGGCTGAATCCCACCACTGGTACTAATGTGTAAAAGCAAAAAGTTTAGGCTGGAGTGTTTTTATCGTGTACTGTGCTAAAAAGAGTCAGAAGTTCACGCCTTTGTTTTCACCTTCCCCCCCCCCTTGTTTTTTCACAACTTCTTTCCCCCACTCTCCTTTTCTTTCCCTTAATTTCCCATTTCTATTTTACTTTGATTTTTATCTATGAAACAAATAATGATTATTCCATGTGCATTGAATTCATTTCCCCTTCAGTCACGTAAAACTGATAACTTGGTGCGATCATTGGCTGAGTTTTGAAACGCTGAAGTGATAGATCAGATCTGCAGACTCGAGATTTGAAATTGTTCCATATACAGTATAGGCAGTGGTGGGATTCAAGTAATTTAACAACCGGTTCTCTGCCCTAATGATTTCTTCCAAAAACCAGTTTGCCAAACTGCTCTGAAAGTTAACAACCGGTTCTCCCGATATGGTGCGAACTGGCTGAATCCCATCACTGAGTATAGGTCCACCAGTCTGTATCTGCTCTGGAAGCTAAAATTGCCCATTGGGCCACTGGTTGTTTCAGTTAGTAGTTCTTGTTCTCCTCCACTGATCCATCACCCATCTCCCCTCCTGTTATTTCTCCCTTGGGTCATCCCAATGTTGACATCATTGTGTTGGTGCACCTGTGTTACATACAAAGGAGCAGTGTCAATGGCTTCTGAACTGCATTAACAATTTAAGATGCTCTGTACAGAAAGTCCTTATACCTATCCATTTAGTGACCATTCAAAGCTACAATGGCATTAAAATACTGGTACATACATGGTTAGAAAAAATGAGAGTGAAAACGGCCTCCCCAGGCTCTGGAGGCCCTTCGGAGGCCGGAAATGAACCCATTTCTGGCCATCCCGAAATTTCAGTAGGCCTCTTTTTTGCCCTCCCCAAGCCTCTGCATGCACCCTGCACTTACCTGCATCCAAAACGGGTCACGTGGGGACTCCTGGGAGGGGCAAGGTGGGGTGGGCAGGGCCAGCCAGGAGTGGGATTTGGGTGAACTGCACAGAATCTTAGCTAGAGGTTCTCCCGAACCTCTGCAAACCCCCAGCAGCCCACCCCTGATCTCATCCCCAGAACTGAAGTGAGACTCAGCAGACCGTCCAACAGCTTCTGTCTATAGAACTGGGACAAAGAGAACATTTGTTTTTTACCTGAAGCAATCAAATATCTTAGGGCAAACCCAGATTGCCTTGTCACATCAAGCAATTAAAAGGTACACCTTGAAACTCCATCTTGCCACTAGCACTGTGCCAAAAAAATATTTCTGCATCAAGTTGATGGGAAAACATCTTTTCCAAAATTACATTTCAAAAGAGAAGACCATGTAACTTAGTGTTTCTCAAATTTGGCAACTTTTAAGATGTGTGGACTTTTAGCTCCCACAATGCTGGCTGGGGAATTCTGGAGTTGAAGTCCACACATCTTAAAATTACCAAATTTAATAAACAGCGGTTCATAGTTTAATCATTGACTTCGAATGGACCATCAAAATGATCTAGTTCAATTCTAAACTCACAGCAGGTTAATTAATTGCACACCCAGAAAATTGGTTAAGTCAATAATCAGGCCAAGCATGATATATGAATCTGACCTTGGACTCATGGTAAGAGTGTACTCCTCCCCCCAAATGTAACACTCCTGATTTGAACCATCTTGAAATAAAGTAATAATCTAAATATATTCCACAAGTTTGAAATAACTTAACTTGCATCTTTGCCCAAATCTCCACAATGCTAAGCTTTGTTCAACAGCCTTTAAATATATTATTTCCATCTTTCCCAAGTGTGTACCCTACGGATGTGTGCAAGAACATAGCAAAGCACTTGACTTATATACCGCTTCATAGTGCTTTTACAGCTCACTCTAAGCAGTTTCTTGGACGTCTTCTAGTCCAACCCCCAGCTCAAGTAGGAGACCTTACCATTTCATACAAATGGCTTTCTAATTTTTTCTTAAAAACCTCCAGTGATGGAGTACCCAGTTTCTGGAGGCAAGCCAGCCCACTGCTTAATTGTTCTGTCAGGAAATTCACCCTTAGTTCTAGGTTGCTTCTCTCCTTGATTAGCTTCCATCCATTGCTTCTTGTCTTGCCATCTGGTGCTTTGGAAAATAGCTTGACTCCCTCTTGTTTGTGGCAGCCGCTGAGATATTGGAAGACTGCTATCATGTCTCCCCTAGTCCTTCTCTTCATTAAACTAGACACATACCCAATTCCAGCAACTATTGTTTATATGTTTTAGTCCCCTAATCATTGTTGTTGCTCTTCTCTACACTGTTTCCAAGAGCTCAACATCTTTTTTATATTGTGGCGACCAAAACTGGATGCAGTATTCCAAGTGTGATCTTACCACACTGGCCTTATAAAGCAGTATTAAAACTTCACATGATCTTGATTCTATCCTTCTGTTAATGCAGCCTAGGATTGTATTGGGTTTTTTTTTTTTGGCAGCTGTAGCACACTGCTTGCTCATATTTAAGTGATTGTCCACTAGGACTCCAAGATCCCTCTCACAGTTACTACTATTGAACGAGGTACCACTTATTCTATACCCTGTGCATTTGGGTTTTCTTGCCAAAATGTAAAACCTTGCTTTTCTCTACGTTGAAATTCATTTTGTTACATAGGGTTCAGGTCTGCCAAGATCCTTCTGTATCTTGAGCCTATCTTCTGGAGTGTTGGCTATTCCTGCCAGCTTGGTGTCCTCTGCAATTTGATGAGTTCCCCATCTATCCCCTTATCCATATTGTTGATGAAGATGTTGAAGAGTACTGGGCCTAAAACAGAGCCTTGGGGTACCCCACTGCATACCTCCCTCCATGTAGATCGGTGGTGGGTTGCCCCCGGTTCACACCGGTTCAATAGAACCGGTAGTAAAACCGGCGGGAGGCTCCGCCCACCGACCCCAACGTCATTAAAACACTTCTGCGGATGCGCATGGCCCTGTAAAGGTAAGTAGAACCCATCCCTGATGTAGATGCAATTTCATTGAGGGGATCATTGTACTACAAAGTCTGAGAATCTATGCCTTAAGACACAGAGCCAGGAAAAAAAAGAAATGGGCACTATTCTCATTGTTGGAGATATAAATCAGTGGTGGTATTTAGCCGGTTCTATCTGGTTCAGGCAAACCGGTAGCGTAGGCTGCGGGAGGCTCCGCCTACCTGCCCAGACATCATCACGTCCCATTTATCCACATTTTTTATGCTTTGCGCATGCACAAAAGGCCCTGTGCCTGCACGGAGGTGGCGTGTGCTCACATTTGTGAACCGGTAGCGAAGGTAAGTGGATACCACCTCTGATATAAACAAGAGCCTTGGTGGCGCAGTGGAGTAAACTACTGCTGTTAAAGTAGCACTTAGCTGCCAGCTGCCTGCAATTACTGTGAGTTCAATTCTCACCAGGCTCAAGGTTGACTCAGCCTTCCATCCTTTCCAGGTAGGTAAAATGAGGACCCAGTTTGTGGGGGCAATAAGCTGACTTTGTATAAAATAGAGCACCGCTCGGGGGTGGGGGGTGGGGGGTGGGGCAAAAAGCCCTACTAAGCAGGTATCTACAAAAGTATGAAGGCTATTGCTTAATGCATTGTAAGCCGCCCTGAGTCTCTGGAGAAGGGCGGCATATATAAATTGAATAAATAAATAAATAAATAAATAAATAAATAAATAAATAAATAAATGACAACTTTAGAGGGAAATGTTATTTTTAGAATTTGTCTTCAGCTGCAGCTTTCTCCCTGCTCCTTAAAGAATATAGATTCCCAGGGGCAGACGAGAAAAAAGAGAGCGAAAGGGAGAGGCTATATATATATATATTTTTTTTTTCATTTTCTCTCTCTATTTGGGCCTTCCTTTTCCCCCAGCTTGTTCTGACATGCTGGTTGGAATCCTCTGCTGCCTTCTTTAACCCACTGAAGTGAGTCACACACCAAGCCCATCACTTTTTGCTCACTCTTGTTGCAACGTGTGGGTGACAGAAACTCTCCAGGAGGATGGGAACTGCTTGAATAGTCAATGAGTTTTGTTTTTGTTGCATAAATCTTAGTTCTGAACAGCTGGGATGGCTTGCGACAACACGGTTACAGCCTTGGAAAGCCCTCCGCCCCCAAACGACAAAACCTCCGTGGGCTCTAAAGACAACAAATTATGTTGTCAACATTGTTCGATGAAGCTTTCATGACTGCGCCTTTATGCCAGTCCATGGTCCATCTGAAAATAATAAAATAAAAGTTAGAGAAAGAGGGATATTACTTTTGGTGTGTACTTCCTAACCTGGCCCCTTCCAGAGGTGGGGGAGGACTACAAATCCCCAAATGGGTGGATGGTGGGTGTTGTAGTCCCAACAGGTTGTGGAAGGCAACTTCATGTGTATAAACCAGTTGACGGCATCTTTAAAAAGGCATCTGTTAAGCTTATCAGATTTGGGCTGCACTAACTTGGGAAGTCACCAGAAGAAGCAAAGGAATAGAAAACTTAACCATGCTACAATCTACTGGTCCTTGTTGAATGTATGTTTAAGAAACTGAGCAAACCAAGGACATGGATGAATTTCCTTGTTGAACATCTGGATTTTAGCCGCTGAGCTCCAGTAGTTCTACTTTTACTGTGTAAGAAAGAGAGGAAGGACAGCTGTTTTCCAAAGCAAGATCTCTTGTCCTGTAGTTTTAATAAATACCTGGTTGAGGAGTAGGAAAACACTTGGAAGCCCAAGGACCACAACTATGATTTACCAGGGACAGTACAGGGAGTGGATGAATTCAGTTTGGAGAGGTAGATGTTCCTTGATTTAAAAATGATGCTTATGGTGTCCATAATTTTCAGTTTTCCCCACTCACCTTTCCGCAGGCAAGGATTTAACAGATTAACAGAGTTGGAAGGGACTTTATACACTTGAGACTTTCTCGAAAGTCTCAAGTGATGAAGCTCCCACAACTTCCAAAAGACAGAGGATGCTCTGAGGGCTGCAAAAGAAGGCTTGATGATCTCCTGTGACCCTGTGGCTTCCAATTGCCCATCCCTGGTGGAGATAAAATTAATGCAGAGTTATTGTAGAAAAGAGGAAAGAAAATGATGTAAGGGCTGGAGCGATCTCTCTGAGGAAAATTAATAAAAAGTTCTCCATAAAGGAGAACATTTGTAGCTCAGGGTTGAAATGAGGGGTCTCTGGTGCTCACTGAGCTTGGTTGTTTTCTTGCAGATGTTTCATTACCCAAACTAGTTAACATCATCGGTGCTAGGATTGCAGCTCAAGATTGAAATGAGGGATCCTTGGTGCTCTCTGAGCTTGGTGGGTTTCCCTGTTAGCATCGATGATGTTAGCTAGTTTAGGTAATGAAACATTTGCAAGAAAACAGCCAAGTTTGGAGACCACCAAGGATCCCTCAAAAAAAAAAAAGGTGTATAAGAAGTGACATATTACAGAGTGGGAGTAGACAAAGAAAGTTATTCTTTCTTCTTTTCTCATAACATTAAGAATATGATGTTTCGAGGTGTAGGTTAAAGAAAGCAAAAGTTAAGCATCCTTCCAACGATCTGAACTGCTGGCAGATTCATGGACACCTGTGTATCATTTCCTTGACC
This sequence comes from Ptyas mucosa, assembly GCA_012654045.1. NCBI lineage: Eukaryota > Metazoa > Chordata > Lepidosauria > Squamata > Colubridae > Ptyas > Ptyas mucosa. Next base: position 4,046,913 of record WNWU01000029.1, on the reverse strand, counting down.
ATAACCTGGAAGTGATTTGCCACTGCCTTTTTCCAAGTTGTTTCCTGTCTTCTGACTTGACAATTTCCTTATAATTTCCTGGTGGTTTTCCATAAAAGTAACAACCAGCTGCTTAGTTTTTCTTTGAGATCAGTCCCATTCATGTCGGTGATAGGGAACTCATTTTAACGGAGCCTTGAGAAACCCTGGAATTCAGTCCTGTGAAAAGTAGCAATGGCCACCACCACCAAAGGAAGTGGCCAGCTTCACAGTGGGATTAAAGAATTTGTTTGGACAGAGTTTCTCAGCTGTGGTCATTTTATGAGGTGTGGACTTCAACCAGAGGTGGGTTTCAGCAGGTTCTGACCAGTTTTGGAGAACCGATAGCGGAAATTTTGAATAGTTCAGAGAATCGGTAAATACCACCTCTGACTGGTCTCATCCTCATCTATTCTCTGCCTCCCAACTCCCAGCTGATTGGGAGGACATGGGGATTTTGCAGTAACCTTCCCCTGGAGTGGGGTGGGAATGGAGATTTTATAGTATCCTTCCCCGCCACGCCCACCAAGCCATGCCCACCAAGCCATGCCACACCCACCAAGCCACACCCACAGAACCGGTAGTAAAAAAATTTGAAACCCACCAGTGACTTCAACTCCCAGAACTCCCCAGTCAGCTTGCTTCTGGGAGTTGAAGTCTACACATCTTAAAAGTGGACAAGTTTGAGAAATAACACATTCCTGGGGGAAATAATCTTTATTTGATTAAATTAATCTTAATCGATCTTAATCTTAATTTGATTAAGTTGCTCAAATGAGACTGCCAATCTAAAATTACCCATTTCCACAGTCATCTTCAGAAGCAGAATAAAACACTGAACTACCCAACAATACTTATTTATTAATAATAATTTAATAATATTTACAGCACAATGATGAACAATAATTACAGCACAATAGCTATAAATAGGAATGCTGGAGGGTTATATGGAAATTGCCTGGGAAAATACAAATGTTTTGACTTATATACCTATAACAAGTGAGTTGGAATCAAAGAATTATCGGGGGCCATCATCACAGAAAAGGCCATCAGAAAAGGCCACAGAAAAGGCCATCACATCTGTGATGACCCCAAATTATTGGGGGCCATCACAGAAAAGACTCCGTTTATGGTTTCTACCTCCCTTTTGTCTGAAAGTGAGAATATTCACAGCAGAACACCGGAGGGTGATTCTAAGTCAATGTTTATCAGGGGTGTCAAACTCAAGGTCCACGGACTGGATTTGGCCTGCAGAGTGCTTAGATCTGACCACGGGGCCACCCTGGAAACAGTGAGGGACAGGCCCACAGTGCCTCTGCCAGCAAAAACGGGCTCCCGAGCTTCATTTCCGGCTGCGACAGCCTCCTGCAACCCTCTGCCAGTGAAAACGGAGCTTGGGAAGGCAGCCCTCCCAAACTCCGTTTTTGCTGGCAGAGGGTTGCAGGAGGCTGCCGCAGCTGGAAACGAAGCTCGGGAGCCCGTTTTCGCTGGCAGAGCACTCTGACTGCCAAAGGCGCCCCTGACATGACTGACATTGAGCCGGCCATGCCCACCCTGGCCACACATACACCCGCCCCTCCCCCCTGAGGTCAAACACAATCCTGATGCGACCCTCAATGAAATCAAGTTTGACACTTCTGGGATTTTAGCAACTTTAAATTGTGAGGACTTCAGTTCCCAGAATTCCTGAGGCAGCATGCTGATTGGGGAATTCTGGGAGTTGAAGTCCGCACAGTTTAAAGTGGCTAAGGTTGAGCAACCCTGTTCTAAGCAGAGGGCAAGTCTGAAGGACAGATGGCCCTTGAGATTAAAAGTACCCCCCCTCCCACTGCCATACTCACACAGAAGAACACAGCACGTTCACTCCCCTTGGGTGTGTCAGGACAAACGCACAAGAATATTCTTGTAAAGTAAATGCTTCCCCAATCTGCATTCTGAAATTGAAGATTACAGAATGTAAATACCACACGGGATGGATTACAAAACAGAGAAATGACACATCACACACTCCTGGCATCACTCTGAGTCCATTGTAGCCTCTGTGTGGGCATAATTGCATTTGTACATGTTTTGGCATCCATGTGAAAGTTCAGTTATCCTTGCGTATTCTCTGCTGCCATGAATTTAATGGCAGCCCTTCATCAGGCAATGTTCGGGGGCTGCCAGCAGACTTGAGATTTTCAAAGTGTGTGTGTGTTAAACGCACTCACAAAATGGGCAACTTTCCCCAAAGAGCTGCTAGGGTGGGCATGGCCTGTCCCAAAGCCCTCCTGGCGAGAAGGCAAAATCACTGCCTGGCATAATTTCTATTGTGGCATTCAAGTCCAAGGGCATTGCTCAGAGTAAATATAATGATAGACGCTGGCACTTCGTTCTGCAGCTAGCAACTTTCTCTTTAATTGTTTGTAAACCAAACCACCATTTTAAAAACAGGAGGGCAAAGAGGGGCAGGTTTAGCAGGGTATTGGTGCCCCCGAGTGCCATGTTGCCCATCCTGTGATAGAGGTCCTCCTTTACTTACGAAGGCCTTAGGTTCATCCTGACCCACCCCTGCAGGCTAACCCATCACCCCAAGGATCCCGACTGAGATCCTTCAGTGCTGCTGCCACAGTGGGTGAGATAGACTCGAACAAAATAAGATTTCTTCCCATATTTTCACACCAGCTCTTATGGCCAGATGGAATACGGAGGATAAGGTATTGTATGTAATGTTTATATCTGTAGAAAAGAGGGGAATTCAAAATTATGTCCCAGATTGTCTAGATCTGTGCCACCATTTGTACAATATGACAGACTATTAAGACTATTAACATGATTAACACTATCAATACTATTAACAGTGGATCCCTTTGGATGCGTGCAGCAGTCATTACAGTACCATTTTAATTTCATTTATTTTATTTTATACCTTCTTATTTATCTTTCAATCCTGTCCTATACGCCTTTGCCTTTCATAAATAGATAAGTACATGAAGCAATTCTATGACTGGATATTTTATTCTGTCTGGCCACCTGGCTGTAAATAAACCATTTAAAGTTGAAATGTTGCTGGTGCAGCTTTGCTAAGTCCAAGAGTAAAAAACTTTCCCTTTTAAAAATCCCCTCTTCTGCCTAAACCACCACCACCCCTTTTGGGGGAGGCAGATACTCCATAATGTCCTTGCTGGCTGCAGACAAAATGACATTTTTCTGCATCCTTTAAGAATGCACTGGCTCAAGGTTGACTCAGCCTTCCATCCTTCCGAGGTGGGCAAAATGAGGACCCAGATTGTTGAGGACAATATGCTATTTAATATACTGTCTTTGGTGTAAGCCTCCCAGAGTCCTCGGAGAATGGGCAGCATAGAAATAATAATAATAATAATAATAATAATAATAATAATAATAATAATAA
>WNWU01000029.1:4029192-4043491 GCA_012654045.1 Ptyas mucosa | reverse complement strand
AATAATAATAATAATAATAATAATAATAATAATAATAATAATAATAATAATAATATTAATGGCAGATATGCTAGCAAATTGTCTCTCTCCACTGCCTTAAAACCCTTCCTCCTGACGAGCACAAAACAAACTTTTCTATGAGGAAAACCTCTATTCTTGGACTTTCTCTCCTTTATTTCTCTCCCCCCCCCCACCCCCAAGACCTCTTTCAATTCACTTCATCTCTACACACACACGCGTCTCTCGATAAGGCAGCTCTTCCTCGCTGCCTGGTTTGGAAAGGGTTAACTGTTGCACCTGCTGAGGTGTACCTGTCTCCTGGCACCTGTCTCTCCCAGCCAATCAGGCGCAAGAATCTGACAGAACCTACCTGTCAGCAGAACGCCTGTACAACATAAACCTCTAACTTTGAAAGAAAGTCTTCACTTTACAGCTGATGACTCTCTTTAGACGGTGCTAGGAGCGCTACAGTCAAAGGAGGGAAAGGAAACTAACCATCTTTTGGCTAAGCCGACATTGGAAAACCTGGGTGGACCATGTCTAATGACGTTGAGTAAGTGGACTGATTTTTTTCCCCCCCTTACCTCGCTGCGTTTTCGGGAGCGACGGGATTCAAAGCTGGCTTTTGCTGCCGCCGCGCGATTTCCAGCAGCTTTTTCTGACCGGCGAGAAGGGGAAGAAAGAAAGAAAGAAAAGCATTAGGAAACTAGAAATTGTCATTCCAAGCCCCCTTTATTTCCCCTTTTTTAAAAAAACGAGCTGCTTTCATTACCTGGGAGTGGGTTGCTGAGCTTGGTTTCAGAATTAATGGCAGTCTTTTCCGCGTAATGGGGCGTGGGACGCGAAATATTTGAGCAAAGTTTTGCCCCGGGTGCAACTGAAGACTGGGATATTCCACCCCTCCCTTTCGCAAAATGCCAGTTGAGTTGGAAAAGGGGGTAAGCTTTGTCTCTTAATGTTTGAAGAAGAAGAAGAAGCTGTCCAAGGGAGCTGTCGTCCCTTTCCTGTAGAGGATAGTTATTTCCTCTGGAGTTTTGAATGTTTATTATTTTTGGAAGTGATCCTGGATTTATTGCTGTTTCATAAGAACATCTCGGCTGGGAGAGAATTCAAAATTCTCTCAAGGTGCTTCTGAATTTCTGCTGGTTGGTGGATGAAGCTGTTGGGGAACGGAGGGGTATTTTTTCCCCCAGAGAGCCTATCAAACTAGGCATTTTATTCACCTCGTAATGTGAACGAACAAATAGGGGAAACCCAAAAACTTCAATTGATAAAATGCACAGTAACGTAAAAAAAAAGGGAGGGGAGAAATCTGCTTCCTAGACTTATTCTACAATGCGATTTCTGAATAGTAATGAGCGCTGTGTAGCTAAAGGATGATTTTTTAAAAAATATAAGCAAATAGATCGATGGCACGCTAGATTATTAGCTAAGGCTGTTGCCTACGGATAAACCCATTGAGCGTACTGGCATGTACTTTTCTGTATAAGTAGATATAGGAATGCCGAAATAATGTTGCAGGGAAGTTTGCTGTGGAAATGCTGGGCTAACGCTTTTTTCGTTGTGGGACAAATGTTAGTAGGTGAGGCCTTGCCCCATCAGTTGCAGAGGCAATCTTCTGCTGGCACGCATCCAGACGTGAGGGCTGACACTCTACTTCTGTTGACTCAGATAATAACATAATCTACACACTCAAAGGAGATGCCCTGACAGCTTTGAAGTTGGTTCACTTGTGATTCATCCCCCGTATACTTCCTTCACAGAATTGGGTTAGGGAAAACAGGTGTTTAAATGGCTTGGAATGGAACAAAACTTTGCAGTCATTTGCTGAGGGTTGGATCTCAGCAAGAAGTGAAGAATCCTGGGCTAAACTAACTGGGATTTAATGTTGCGTGCACCTATATAGATAATTAACACGCCCACTGCAGCTAATGGATGTCTCCTCACATCTTTAATAAAAAAAACAGGCCAGATTAAAAATAATAATAATAATGGAGGCTGTGTAAACTTTCAGGGGAGTCCTTCCGAGTCTTATTATTTTGCGTGTTCTAATACAGAAGGGTATATATAACCCTTAAAAGACATGTGGATTTGTATAGAGCGAAAACTTTATAGAGCAAAAAGTTGATAGAAAGAAAGTGTGTTTTTTTTCAGTTAAAGGTGATATGATTAAAAGTTAGAATAAGTGATAGAAATAAGGGAAAGGGAATGTTAGTGTAGACACTTTTATACAATAAAATAAACAATAAGAAACAATAACAATAAGAAACAATAACAATAAGAAATAAACAATAAGAAACTAAGAAAACATGGAATAATTGAACAATGACAGACTGCATCTTATTATCGTTGTGTATCATTATTAGAAATGTGTAAGTTGATTGAATGTAATAACTGTGATCAATTTTACTAGTTTGACTTGTATTAGAATGTATGACACTCGGGTGCCACACTGTTCACATATTGATTTGATATGTCCATAAAATAAAAATAAATAAATAAATAAATAAAACAAACAAACAAACAAACAAACAAACAAACTTGAAAAAAAACTTCATTGATGAAGGCACAGCCGAGGTCATTTTCCAGCAACAGACAAAGTAGGACTGGTGTTTTATGGTCTTGATTTGTTTTAAAAAAAAATGTTGCTTGAGGTACAATGTGGCTGAATTCTCAGTTCAAATTGTGTAGATGGCTTATTTGCAGAGAATACAGTGGTGATAATGAGAGGACGTTGTGGAATGAGTGGGGGGGGGAAACTGGAGCAATTGGCTGGATTCACACAGGCGAAAGCCATACATTTGCCTGATTTAGTTTTGAAGGTGAACCATCTGTTTAAACCCCGGCTGAGGGTTATTCGTGGACTCAGCCAGTATTGGTTTATTCAATAAACCAAGATTTTCTACCCTGTGTGAAGAGACAGTCTTTAACCTGAAAAGTGGTTAATTCTGATTTCGGAATCTCAGCTGTGAAGTGAAGGCAGTGTTTTCTCATAGAGAGAGATGGAGAGAGATCCTTGAATTAGTTTATCCCTTGGCTTGAGAACAACCAGTGCATGTGAGTTATTATATATATATATATATCCAGGTTTGAGGTCAGCTTTTCTATTGCAATTGCAACCCACTTTAAGCAAGTAATACTTTTCATTGCATGAAGATGGTAACAGGAAAATCTGCATTCATGGAATTTTCTTGCTTCAGCCTGCCATTAATGGTGCAATGGTGGGGCTGAGGAGCAAATTGATACGCTTGTTTTAGAGACACTCTTTTTGTCTTGATTTATGCCCTTTTTTTCCACCAGGGAAATTGCCGTAAATTACAGATACCTCTTCCTAGCCAACAGCTCACTCTAAGATGTCCACAGTAATAACAGCTCTTACATATCTCTGTGTAGCAATTTTTTCCCCCCCTGGTTGCTCCAAGCATTCAGCATAGGTCTATTTGGACACGTTCCAGGGAAATGTTTAAGATTGTGCTTGCTCTCCTCACTTGTGGGTGTGCAGCCTGGGCCTTTCCAGATGTGCTTTGAAAGGAAAACTGCATCCTGTTTACGTGGCTAGCTGGTATCATAAGCTACAATATCTGTCTTTTTCTTTATCTGCATGAGTGGTAAAAAAAAAAAAAACCCTCACATACTTGTGCATTGTATGTAAATTAGGAGTAAAACTTTAACAACACACTTGCAGCTGTCTCCTTGGGGTTCTGGACACCTTCTCCCCTTGGAGATGCCCCTGATATTTCCGAATCTTCAATGATATGTGTGAAATCAGTAAAATAGAAAAGAAAATGAAAAGGAAGTGCATATAAATGGAAAATCGGGGTTGCTTGGATACCATTTTGGAAAATATTGAATTGAAAATGAATACAACTATGGAGAGAGAACGGAAAGAGGAGTGGAGGGATATATAGGAAGGGAGAAGAGAGGAAGGAGAGAGAGGAACAGAAGAAAGGGAAAAAGAGGAAGAAGGGAGGGGAAACAAGAGTAAGAGAGAAGGTCAGAAATGGAGGAAGAAGGGAGGAGTGGGGGGAAGAAGAGGAGAGGAAGGAGAGGGGGAAAGAAGAAAGTAGAAGAAGATAGAAGAAGGGAGGGAAGGGAAAGAGAGGAGAAGGAGAAGAAGGATTGTTGTAAAATAAGGGAGATGGAATGATAGAAAAGCAGCCCCGAGTATACTCAAACTTTATAGGATGAAGAATGAACTAACATGAGAGTTCAAAGAGAATATGTCTGATCAACAATGGATAAGAGACTGTACATTTAAGACATGTTTATGAGAAATAAAAATATTTCTCATAAACTTTTTTTAATATATATATATATATATATATTTCCAAATCTTCAGAATGGATCCCAGGATCTTTTCAGATGTCTTTTCTGCTGGATCCCACTCTTGTTCGATCTCTTCCAAGATTGCATAACTGTCCTTGGCAGCATCCTTTACATTTGCTTCTAAGGCCTGGGGCTGATTGGGGGGGTAGGGAAGAACCACCAATGGCCTATTTATGTGCTCTGTGGAATCTGCAGCCCGTTTTAGATCAGACTTTGGCTAACTTTGGCTTCTTTATGACATGAGACTGTTTACAATTACCTGGCTCTGTTGTCTGAAAGCTATAAGATGTTTGCATGTACACATATTCTCTCTCTCTCTCTCCCTCTCTCTCTCCCTCTCTCTCTCTCTCTCCCTCCCTCTCTCTCTCTCCCCCTCTCTCTCTCACTTATCCAGATGGAAGAACCTGTGTCTTTCAAATGATGCCTTTCCTAAGGCAATTGTTCCATTTTAAAGGAAACCCCTTTGGAGAAAAGAATGACTTCTCCCATAAAACCATCACCACTATGATCCCGAAGAGTTCAGAGTCTCCGAAAAGAGAGAGATTTACATTTTGTTCTCTTCCCCCCCCCCCACCAACTCCTCCCAAAAACCCATCCTTTTGAAGAATCTGCATTCTACGCCTTTCCTTTGAAATCTTCCTGACAATAATGAATGTGTATCGGGTTGTTTACACAGCGAGTAAGAAAAGGTCTTGATTTTTCCACCCACCCGTTTGAAAAGATAGTTGACTGGGATAGTTGCGGTGTCTCCTCTATTGTGATGTTGAACTCCGGAGCCCGATAAAAGAACCCCCACATTGTGATGCCTCTTCTCTGGGGTCTCTGTCCTGATGCCCCAACTGTCTCTTTAGACCTCTTGAATATGCAGGCCATCTCTTTCAAAGGATTGATCAAGGGGACCATCCACAGAGATGCTGATGGGTTCCACCTGAAGGCAACGAATGCAGAGACAATCTGCAATTAGTAACAGTTATCTTTAGGGTCAAGCTGGGGGCAGCTGAGGGGCTCCGTTGAAAATGTAAGGCTTTGGAGAACATCACAAGTCTATAAGAAGTTGAGAGGATCTTTCTGGGAAGGCTTTTTCTCAGCCGAGATGAGGAAAAACTCTGTCTTCACTCTTTCACAAACTGTGCTCTTTGGAAGTCTTGGGACTATAGTTAACAAAATAATAGGATAACAGGATTGGAAAGGACTTTGGAGGTCTTCTAGTCTTAACACACACACACCCCGCTCAAGCAGGAAACTATATCCTTTCAGAAAAATGATTGTCCAATTTCTTCTTAAAAACGTCCAGTGTTTGAGCATTCACAACTTTTGGAGGCAAGTTGTTCCACTGATTAATTGTTCTCACTGTCAGGAAATCTCTCCTTAGTTCTAGGTTGTTTCTCTCTTTGATTAGTTTCAGTCCTTTGCTTCTCGTCCTTCAAACATCAGTTATGATATTTGAAATGGAAATACGTTTTGTATTATGTCAAGAGGAGCTCTGGTGGCTCAGTAGACTAAGGCAGTTATTAACATTCACTTACATCTGCTGCCTGCAATTACTGCAAGTTCAAATCCCACCAGGCTCAAGGTTGACTCAGCCTTCCATCCTTTCTAAGGTAGGTAAAATGAGGACCCAGATTATGGGGGCAATAAGATGACTTTGTATAAATATACAAAAGTATGAAGGCTATTGCTTAACACATTGTAAGCCGCCCTGAGTCTCCGGAGAAGGGCGGCATATAAATCAAATTAAAAAGAAAAAGAAAAAAAAGGGGTGCAGTGGCTCAGTGGCTAAGACATTGAGCTTGTCGATTGAAAGGTTCAGCAGTTCAGCGGTTCGAATCCCTAGTGCTGCGTAATGGGGTGAGCTCCCGTTACTTGTCCCAGCTTCTGCCAACCTAGCAGTTCGAAAGCACGTAAAAAAATGCAAGTAGAAAAATAGGGACCACCTTTGGTGGGAAGGTAACAGTGTTCCGTGCGCCTTTGGCGTTGAGTCATGCCAGCCACATGACCACGGAGACGTCTTTGGACAGCGCTGGCTCTTTGGCTTTGAAACGGAGATAAGCACTGCCCCCTAGAGTTGGGAATGACTAGCACATATGTGCAAGGAGAACCTTTATCTTTATTATGTTAAGAGCTTCCTCAGTGACAGCTGACAATTGTTTTCCTGTTAGGGAGGGGGGACTCTGATCCTCTTCTTGCCTGGAACTCCCTGTGGGACATAATTGCATGGTTGTTTGAATGGAGCTTCTGCTCTATTGTAGGGATACATCAAACACATGATAGTTTGATTCTCCCCCTTGTTTGATCAAGAGGAACGTTGGCTATGGCTGTCCTTGAAATCTTGTGCATAGTGGTCTTTTCAGACCCAAATAAAGGTGGGTTTCACAGGGTCAGGGTCACAAAAAAGCTAAACTCACAGCCACATCCATACAATCAAAGCCCCGCCCCCTTTCTTGACTTTTTGGATTCTTTCCCTGTCAATATCCCCATTTCTGGACCATCATGGGCAACATCCAGCCCAGTGGTGGGTTTAAATTTTTTTTACTACCGGTTCTGTGGGTGTGGCTTGATGGGCGTGGCATAGCTTGGTGGGCGTGGCAGGGGAAAGATACTGTAAAATCTCCATTCCCTTTCCACTCCAGGGGAAGGTTACTGCAAAATCCCCATTTCTTCCCGATCAGCTGAGACTCGGGAGGCAGAGAATAGATGGGGACGGGGCCAGTCAGAGGTGGTATTTACCGGTTCTCTGAACTACTCAAAATTTCCGCTACCGGTTCTCCAGAACTGGTCAGAACCTGCTGAAACCCACCTCTGATCCAGCCTAATGTAATGTTGAAAATCTGGGTTAGGGGTGTCTCCCAGATATTTCCAAGCTGCCTTTGAGCTGGACGACCCCCTCTGCTAGACCTACCTCTCCAGGATGTTGTTGTGGGGAAAAGTTGTGAGGAGAAGGCACAACAGATGCCTCCAGGAGCGCTGGTGGTGCAGTGGTTGAACTACAATCTTGCAGGCTAACTCTGCCCACAGTCTGGAGTTCGATCCTGACGGGGCTTCAAGTCGACTCAGCCTTCCTTCTGCGGTTGGTAAAACGAGGACCCAAATTGTCGGGGGGGGGGGGGCGTATGCAAATCATGCTTACATTGTAAACTGCTCCAGAGAGAGCTGTGAAGCGCTTCGGGGCCTAAAATGCTATGGCGACGAGCTCCTGAAGCAAAAAATGAGATGTCAATCTAACATCAAGTCTTTTCTCACCTTGTAGCTCCAGAAATAGTGTGATGGTTTGCATCAGCCATGCAGTTTCGAAAACCAGGTGTTGTACCAGCCACGGAATAGATTTAGATTTTTTTTTAAAAAAAAGAAAAGAAAAGAAAAAGAAATTCAAACATTCTACCTTTCGGAAAACGGAGGCAGGAAGAAAAGGACTCTTAAGAAATCCATGTCTGTAGTACTTCTCTTTATCTTTATTCATTTACGATTCTGCACTTTAGGCATTTTTCACTGTCTCTGCTCTCTGACTATGTGAGCTCCAAAATAGGGGTGGTTATGCAGACACACGCCTACTGCAGGTTTTATCCCTGTGTGCTGATTCGGGGGGGGGGTGGATTTTATTTCCCAGAATTCCCCTCCACTCAACCTTTGCCCATATTCCCCCCCCCCCCCCCTAACCTCCCAGGGATGGAGTTCCGCCATCCAGCCGCCCCCTTCTGAAGGGCGCAGGGCAAAGGAGTGAGAGAGAGCCCTGCCGTGCGCCAGGAAAAGTGCCGGCTTCGAAGGAGTTAACCCCGCTGTGGTTTGTGGTCGAAACCATGATTGCCAGGAGCAAATTTTTGTCATGCAGCAAGGCGTGCTCTTGAAATGTTGAGTTATGCTTTTGGTGAATGAAAAGGTTAAAGCCTTTTATTAACGTGCAGGAGGGCTCCTCCTGGATCCAGGCGCTCTGTGTGTGTGTGTGTGTGTGTGTGTGTGTGTGTGTGTGTGTGTATAAGTAAGTTATTGTATGACAGAGAGACTGAGACAGACTGCACGCATGGATGTCTTTTTTTTAATGTTTATTGTCGTTGTACGTGTATACACAGTATACCCATACAACGAAACTCACTTAACACTCAAAGACCAGGTCCAACACACATAACAATCCCCAAACACCCACCCACCCACCACAATTCCCCACCCCTAAACCACCCAAACATCCACACAACAGACCAAGTAATGCTGCCCAACAGCTCACTGATGGTGGCCCTTTAGTTCAGTGTTGTGTGCAATTATAGCTCTGGGATAAAAACTATTCAGAAAACGTGTGGTCCGAGTTTTAATTGTTCTGTATCTTCTGCCAGAAGGCAACAGTCCAAAAAGATTGTAAGCAGGATGGGAAGAGTCTCTGAGAATGTTATGCAACTTTCTCAAACAGTGAGATTCAAAGATGTCGTCCAGGGCTGGTAGCTGGAGCCCGATGATATTCTGGGCAGTTTTAATGGTTCTCTGTAGAGCTTTTTTGTCCGCTACAGAGCTGCTCCCATACCATGCAAGAATGTCGTATGTCAGGACACTCTCGATGGTGCTGCGATAGTAGGACCATTGTTAGATAGATTTATCTTCCTGAGCATTCTTTTCTTTCCCTTTTTTTCTTTCTTCATTTTGGGGGGGGGGGGAGTTAGGAAAGTCCTCTAAAGTTAGGAAAAAGTTTGCTGATGAACTTGCCTCCGCCAAGAAACTAGACATTTCAACTACAACTGGTGTGCCTTTCGTTTGTATCCTGCACAACTCTTGCCGGCTGTAGGCGTCTGGTGCTCATGCTGTTTACTAGTACCAGAGATCGCTATTTGGCTTCCATAGGACTTCTCTACTTGAGAGTTGCAAGATTTTGAAAAGGATATTGGTTGTTGGTAGACTTTCTTAGGTGACTTCTTATATACCGGTAGCCCTTGATTTACAACCCCTGGTTTAGTAACTGGGTGAAGTTACAACAGCACTGAACTTATAATCAGTCCTCACACCTAACGTCTGTTGCAGCATCCCCGTGGTCATGTGATCAAAATGTGGACACCTGGCAACCGGCATGTATTTACAAACGTTGTAGCATCCCGGGGATCTTGCGATCATCATGTACAACTTGCGACTTCAGAAGTCGGAAGAACAGAAGAAGCTTCTAGGATGAGAAGCGAAATGTCTTCAAGGAAAAACAAAGTCTTTTTCAAAGGTGCTTTTGAAAAAGCACCTTTGTACAGGCAGATGCTTCCTTGCAGTCCAGTTGGATACCCTGGTTATACGCACCTTGCTAGTAATCAGATACACACCTGGAGATTTTGTGCTTGCGTGTGTGCACACAAGAACCACTGCAACACCAGCCCTTCTGTAATTCATGTGGTTGTGCAAATGATCTTTGGGTTCTTCACTGGTGGTGCTGCTCGTGCAAAAACAGATGAGTGTGTGGGGACTTGATTCAGCAAATCCACGGATGTGTCTTCTGACTTCATCTCCAAATTTGCATAACCTGAGACGGAATACTGTAGCATGTCTCCGTTGAAGAGAATTGGGAGATTCTCACTTCCCAAGGTGGCGTGGAGAAGAGAGCATGTGTGTGTGTGTGTGTGTGTGTGTGTGTGTAAGAATGTGTTACATTTCTAGCCTACATTTCCACCAGGACTCAAGGACAGCCTCCATGCTCTTCTCCCCTCCACGTTGATCTTCATAAAAACCTTGTGAGGTAGAGTAAATTGAGTTGTTGTAAGTTGAGCAACAGATTCATTTTCAATTTCGTGGCTAAGTGGGGATTTAAACCTGGGCTTCCCTCCTTCAGCCTTGCCACCCCACCGCATTGCATAATAATGATAAAGGTAAAGGTTCCCCTCGCACATACGTGCTAGTTGTTCCCAACTCTAGGGGGCAGTGCTCATCTCCGTTTCAAAGCCAAAGAGCCAGCGCTGTCCGAAGACGTCTCTGTGGTCATGTGGCCAGCATGACTCAATGCCAAAGGCACATGGAATGCTGTTCCCTTCCCACCAAAGGTGGTCCCTATTTTTCTACTTGTATTTTTTAACGTGCTTTCGAACTGCTAGGTTGGCAGGAGCTGGGACAAGGAATGGGAGCTCATGCTGTTATGCGGCACTAGGGATTCGAACTGCTGAACTGCCGACCTTTTGATCGACAAGCTCAGCGTCTTAGCTGCTGAGCCACTGCGTCCGTTTTTGTCTCTAATCAATCAAACATTTTGTAATAGAAGACCTGTGTTTCCTAACCTGGTCAATTTGAAGATGTGCGAAATCTTGGGTTTTACTGATTAGATTATTTGTTGTTATAGAAATAGATGGTTTATATTATTATGGAAAAGTAAAAAGTTGAGGTTCGACGTTAATGTTTTATTCTACTTCAACAGAGGGAATCAGATGTCAATACCATTCCCCCCCCCCTTTTCTCCCTCCCTCCCTCACTTTTCTTTCCCCTTCTCTTCCCCACTGTGTCCTACTGTTTGCTTTTGTATTTTTGTATTTTATTCTATAATCTAATAAAATGTGTTTTTTTTAAAAAATGTACAGAATCCAACTCCTATAATTCCTCAGCCAGGCAACTGATGTTTCAAATGTTATTGGAACTCCCATTCCCATCATCCTCAAAAGGCATGGCCATCAGGCATGGATGTGTCAGGATTACAGTCAATCCTGGATTTATGACTGGGCACTTAGCAATCGTTTGAAGTTACAACAGATCCTGAAAAAGCTACTTAGGTTCTGAATTCAAAGTTTCAATGGTTGACACCCCGCCCCATCCTGTGGTCACATGACTGCATTTTGGCTGCTCGACCCACATTTACAGTATACCTCTTTGCAGTAATCTGTGATCAAATGACTGATTTTTGCTGGAAACTGATTTTTACTTCAGTTTTTGGCAAAACATAACCCAACAACCCCACTTTGTAGCAAACAATGAGTTTATTTAACGATCTCTGTGTTTGCTTAACGACCACTGCAAAAAGGGTCATAAAACTGGGCATGGTTGCGAGAGAACAAATCAACAATTGGGATGATTTACAACCAAAATTGATGGTTCATTTATGATTGTGAGTTGAGGACTATCTGTATAGCGTTTCCACCCCTCCAGTAGTTGAGAGCAAAGGGAAAAAAAATATTTGGGAATATGAAAATGAAGAGTTCTCTTATTCTCACCGGGTCTTGAAATGAACATAGCAAATCACAGTTTCCAAAGTAGAGAAGGGGCACAATTAAAGTTTTCCTTATTGTGAAAGCTTTCACAAAAATGATTGTCCCAGATTGCATATCAGTGGAAGATTCATCTCTGCCCACGCACTCGCGCTCCACGCCTTGTTTCACATAAAGTTTCATACTGTTCCCCTCTGTGGGGCTTGTTTCTCCTAGGTTTACACTGTTATTAGATTCCGTTCACGATACTGAGCACAAAAAGGGTCGTATTTATAAGATACGCTTGCCTATGATGGCGCAGTGGTCACAATGCAGTATTGCAGGCCAACTCTGCCCACTGCAGGCAGTTTGATCCTCACCAGCTCAAGGTTGGCTCAGCCTTCCATCCTTCCGAGATTAGTAAAATAAGGAGCCAAGATTGTTGGGGGGCAAGAGGCTGACTCTGTAAACCGCTTAGAGAGGGTTGTGAAAGCACTGTGAAGTGGAATATAAGTCTAAATACTATTGCTGCTGCTATGGTTAAATGAACCATGGTTTATTGAATCTTGTTATCTCCGTTTGCACAATGCAGTGAATCGTCCACTAACTTCACAGGTCTAGAATGTGGTTAGTTAAGGGTGAGGTTCAGTGGAGGGTAAGAAGAAAATGACTAGGTATACCCAACATAATGATCTGGATCAGTTACAATCCAGCAGGTGCATTCATACAACATGTTCAGTTTAACAGAAAAGCAGAATGACAGAGTTGGAAGGGACCTTGGAGGTCTTCTAGTCCCACCTCCTGCTCAAGCAGGAAACCCTATATCATTTCAGACAAATGGCTGTCCATTTGTCTCTTCTTAAAAACCTCCAGTATTAGAGCATTCACAACTTCTAGAGGCAAGTTATTCCACTGATTAATTGTTCTAACTGTCAGGAAATTTCTCCTTAGTTCTAGGTTGCTTCTCTCCTTCATAAGTTTCCATCCATTGCTTCTTGTCCCGCCTTCAGGTGCTTTGGAGAACAGGTTGACCCCTCATCTTTGTGTCCCCTCAAATACTGGAAGTCTGCTAACTTAACTGCTTAGTTAGTTTTAACCTTGATGAAACATATGGCAGGTGAGGGAAATTATTGTTCTCTGTGAATCCAAACCTCTTTTAATCAATTAATTAAATTTATATGCCACCTATCTTATTATCCAAAGTGACACTGGATGGCTCTTAGTTAATCATTCACTGCATTTCACAAATGTAGGAAGTAGACTAATTCAATAATCGATCAGCTTGATTTAATCATACAGGAAATGGTTTTTTAAAAAGTCAAAATGGCAGCCACAACAATGAGCTTGGAGCTCTACTTCTTAATGTGGGTTACCTTTTCTAGACCTCGTCCCATTGCTTTCTGTTTGACTTAGATGGTTGGCCTAGATCAGTGTTTCTCAAACTTCGCAAATTTAAGATGTGTGGATTTCAGTTCCCAGGATCGCTGGCTGGGGACTCCTGGGAGTTGAAGTTAAAGTTCCCAAGGTTGGGAAACATTGATTTAGATAATTCTGTTCTCTTCTTTTTGACCTGGTAAGAAGACAGCCACCTGGTCTCTATCTTTGTTGACAAGGTGGATTTCCTACACCCCCTTTTACTCACCCTTCTCTGCCTGACAGCTACACAAAAGAGAACAAGCTTGTAAAAAAAAAGGAAAGTTTGTTTTACCAAACCGAATTGCCCAAAGACTGACATTAACATGACAAACTTTGGGAGGTAGAAATAAGTATAAGGTGGGGATGGAAAGACTTCTCAAGAAGATTGAGGGCATTACCTCAGACTTATTCCTGCCCTGTTTCAAATTTAAAGAGAGAACTTAAATGGGCAAGGTGTGTGTGTAGGTACCAACAATAAAGTATTTTTATATTTACAAAGTTTAATAGCCTAAGAATATGGCAATATTAAATATGGCCCATGAATATAGCATATGCATACAAGTAGTCCTCTACTTATAACCAAAATTGGGTCCAGAATTTCTGTTGCTCAGCAAGGCAGTTGTTAAGTAAGTCACACCTGATTTTACAACCTCTTTTTGCCATGGTTGTTAAGCGAAGCACTACCATTGTTAAGCAGGTCATGTGGTCATTAAGCGAATCTGGTCCCCCCCCCTTGACTTTGCTTGTTGGAAGCCAGCTGGGAAGGTCACAAATAGCGATCACATGACCTTGGGACACTGCAGCCATTGTAAATATAGGCCAATGAGCCTTGGTGATGCAGCAGACTAAAGTGCTGTTAAATAGCACCAGCTGCCTGCAATTACTGCAAGTTCGAATCTCACCAGGCTCAAGGTTGACTCAGCCTTCCATCCTTCCGAGGTAGGTAAAATGAGGACCCGGATTGTGGGGGCAATAAGCTGACTTTGTATAAAAAAGAACACCGCTGGGGGGGGGGGGTCAAAATCTCTACTAAGCAGGTATATACAAAAGTTTGAAGGCTATTGCTTAACGCATTGTAAGCCGCCCTGAGTCTCCGGAGAAGGGCGGCATATAAATAGAACCAATAAATAAATAAATTGCCAAGAGCCTGAATTTTGGACACATGATAGAGATGCTGTAATGCCCCTAAGTGCAAGGTCCAGTCATAAGTGGTTTTTTCCAATGCCATTGTAATTTCAAAAAGTCATTAAACAAATAGTTGGAAGTTGAGGCGTACCTGTACTTTCTTCAGCTACCAAACCCCAAACAACCACTAGGTGGTGACAAGGAGATACCCCAAGCCCTAATTTTTTGTTGCTACCTCCTCCGCTTCCTCCTCCTCCTTCTCTCTTTCTTTCTTTCTTTCTTTCTTTCTTTCTTTCTTTCTTTCTTTCTTT
>WNWU01000029.1:4006822-4021588 GCA_012654045.1 Ptyas mucosa | reverse complement strand
AGAGAGAGAATGAGAGAGAGAGAATGAGAGAGAGAGAATGAGAGAGAAAAGATGAATGAAAGAGAGAAGGAATGAGAGAGAGAGAAAGAGAGAGAAGAGGAATGAGAGAAAAAGAAGGAATGAGAGAGAGAGAGAGAAAGAGAGAAAGAAGAGGAATGAGAGAGAATGAGAGAGAGAGAATGAGAGAAGGGGGAATGAGAGAGAGAAGGAATGAGAGAGAGAGAATGAGAAGGAGAGAATGAGAGAGAGAGAAAGAGAGAGAGAAGAGGAATGAGAAAGAGAGAAGGAATGAGAGAGAGAGAAAAGGAATGAGAATCACAACCCTGCCTAAGAAGTGTCCATGGGCCTGAGATGGTACACCTATTAGAGTCATTGCTTCATCTTCTGAGATGCTCAGCCGGTCAAAAACTGTTGCACACAATCCCTAGCCATCCAAGGACCCAAGGAAATAATAAAGTAAGGTAGTCCTTGACTTACAGCAGTTCATTTAGTGACCGTTCAAAGTTATAGCGGCACTGAAGAAAGTGTCTTACGACCATTCTTCACCCTTAAGACCGTTGCAGCATCCCCATGGTCACATGATTAAAATTCAGACCCTTGGCGACGGATTCATATTTATGACAGTTGCAGTGTCCTGCGGGGGCCACCCATCACCTGATTTTGAGACCTTCTGATAAGCAAAGTCAATGGGGAAACCAGATTCACTCAGCCATTGGGTTACTCATTTAACAACTGGAAGTGATTCACTTAATAACTGCGGCTAGAAAAATGGGGCAAAATTCACTAAACAGCCGTCTTGCTTAACAACAGAAAAGTTTGGGCTGAATTGTAGCCGTACATCGAGAGCTACCCGTACTGGATCGTGCCAGAGATACGAACATTTTAATCATCTTCCTCTTGGAGGTTTTTCAGAAGACGGGACGGGAGTCTCATTCAGAGCCTTTGTGTATTTCATAGCTGCTAGCCTTTTTTTTTTATGCTGCAGGATCATCCCATGCCTTTGGGGAGAAATGCAAATCCTAGAAACTGAATAATCATCTGGAGACTTGGCAAAGCAAAAACAAGGGTGTTAGGCCATTCAGAGCACATCCCTTTTCCCCCTCTCTTTTGCATTTCAAAACATTTTGTAGGAATTGTTCCAGGTCTTTGTTCAGATTAATAATTGCATCATGGGAATGTCATAGTCTGCTCTCCGTGTAATCACATTACGATGCAATTAACTCAAAAGAGGGTGTGAAAGAGAGAAACTGAGCCACAGCTTCCCGAAGGAGAGAAGATTAAAAAAAAAAAAAACCGGGAGGTTGGATCTCGAGAACATCTAAAGAACTTATGGAGGGTATCAGTGTCCAAGTGCAACCTTCACCTGAACAGCAAGGGTGAGATGAGAACCAGTAGTCAACTCAGGAGGGGAAGATCCGCTCTAGAACAAGATTGGAAAACTGTGGTTCTCGGAAGTGCTCAGATTAAGGCTGCCAAAAATGGGTTGTGATTTGAAATTTTGGGGGGATGGGATGATTTTAAAAAAAGAAAGAAAACATGAGGAAAAAAGGGACATCCCTCTTGTATTTTGTCAAATTTCTTCCTGAGCACAATTCAACTTGACTTTGATCTAAAACATTTAAAAGGTAAAAGTTCCCCTCGCACATATGTGCTAGTTGTTTCCGACTCTAGGGACTCATCTCCGTTTCAAAGCCGAAGCGCTGTCCGAAGACGTCTCCGTGGTCATGTGGCCGGTATGACTAAACGCCAAAGGTGCACGGAACGCTGTTACCTTCCCACCAAGGGTGGTCCCTATTTTCCTACTTGCATTTTTTACGTGCTTTCGAATGGCTAGGTTGGCAGAAGCTGGGACAAGTAACGGGAGTTCACCCCATTACGCGGCACTAGGATTCGAACCTCTGAACTTGCCGACTTTTCGATCAACAAGCTCAGTGTCTTAGCCACTGAGCCACAGTGTCCCTTTCTAAAACATTATGCAGTACATAAAAACGTGTCTATTATTTTAATTGTCGTTAGAGAATTGGGCAGTTAACAGAGACAGAGCCTTCTTAAGTTTGGCGCCTTATCTATAATGTTTTATTCTTCAAGAATGGCTTGTATTTTATACTAGCTTTATTTATTTTTTCCAACTCTCTTGCAAAGCCCAGCTTTATTCTGTAAGGTTTCCGTGAATAACCCTTGAGTGCTACTTTAATTGTGGTCTCTTGCATGGATTTGGGGCAGATAAATTTTATTGTTTGCCTCCTCTGGCTGCTGGTGGAGTCGTTAATCACTTCTTTTGTGCTGTAGTTTGTTTTAGCCTACACATCTTTGAAAGTTCTTTTACTGAAAGACATGACAGAAACGTCTTCGGTGTGTCATTGTTGCTAAACAGATTTACCATTAGTTCAGTAAAGATGATGATTTTCCAAAAGGGAGCCACAGCCACCCAATTTGGGATCCAGACTGTCTTTCAGGACGAAATCTTAACTTTCATTAATAGCTTGTTTGTTTTTAACCAATCATAAAATCCCACCCATCTAGAACTCCTAGGGCACCTCACCATTACAAGATAAAACCATAAAAACACAACAAATTGCATAATCTATGACTGTGAGAAAGTGCAGGAACGGGCAAGCAAAGGAAGGGATGAGAACAGATTGAGAATAGGGTTACTCATTTTATTCACCTATTCAGCTCTCGGTATCTCACCACAAGATCCCAAGGACTTTCATGTAAAGAGCCACCCAAAATTGTGTCTCTGGTTCAGCTTCCTCTTGGAAACATCCTAGAGGCTGACGTGACTCTCGGTGGGAGATTTGACCCATTATTACATATTATATTGCAAACTTCATCAGAAATTTGACAGAATAACAGAGTTGGAAGGGTCCTTGGAGATCTTTTAATCCCACTCTCTGTTCAAGCAGGAGACCCTATACCAGTGATGGCTAACCTTTTTGCCATCGCGTGCCAAAAGTGGGGGGAGTGCAGGGGGGTCGCTCACACAAGTGCCCACCACCCGTAATTCTATGCGCCCCACCCCCCATGCATGAGTGTGCGACCCCCTGCGCTCTCCCCACTTTTGGCATGCGATGGTAAGATAGGCCCGTTTTTCACTCTCCCCAGGCTCCAGAGCCTTTCTAGGAGGCTAGGGAGGGCAAAAATGGCCTTCCCCACTCCCCCGGAGGCTCTCTGGAGGCCGGGAACAGCCTTTTTCCTGACTTCCGATGGGCCCAAAAGGCCCAAAAATCAGCTGACCGGCGCACGCATACACGCCGGAGTGAGCTCGCGTGCCCACTGATATGGCTCCGCGTGCCACCTGTGGCACGCGTGCCATAGGTTCGCTATCAAAGCCCTATACCATTTCAGACAGACAGCTGTCCAATCTCTTTTTAAAGTGATGGAGCATCACAACTTCTTCAGGCAAGCTGTTCCATTGACTAATTGTTTTTGTGATTAGGAAATTTCTCCTTAAATCTAGCTTGGATCTGTCCTTGATTACTTTTCATCCATTGCTTCTTACTCAGGTGCTTCGGAGGCTAAGTTGACCCCCTCTTCTTTATGGTAGCCCCTTAGATATTGGAACCCTGCTAGCATGTCACCCTTCTTTTCATTAAACTAGACATACCCAGTTCCTGCAACCATTCTTTATATGTTGTAGCCTCCAGACTCCTAATCATCTTGGTTGCTCTTCTCTGCACTCTTTCTAGAGTCTCCACATCTTTTTTTTATATATCGTGGAGAACAAAACTGGATGCAATATTCCAAGTGTGGAATATTATAGGCATTATAAAGTGGTACTAACATTTCACTTAGAGCTTCAAATTAGAGCTAGATTCATTACGCCCTTGTTAATCCAACTAAATCAGTCTAATTTAGAAGATAAAATCTATTTTTCGTTGTCCGATGAAGACAAACATGTAAAACAACTGAACAACTGAACAAGACAGCATGCAAGGAAAATATGAAAGCACAACCTGACAAATAATGCTGCTCATATTAGAGAGGGTGCATTGAATTGATATGACTGCTGTAATTGTCTACGTATTTTGCTAAAACCGAGGGTTGCAAAGAAATGCCTCAAATACAACGTGCCTCTTTGTATTCCCATTCAGCTTCATGTCTGTGCGTCTTCTGAAAAACGATGGGATGGGCTTGCAGAAGTACTCCTATATGAACGAAGACGAAGCTTGGAAGAGTTATCTGGAGAATCCTCTAACAGCGGCCACCAAGGCCATGATGAGAGTAAACGGGGATGATGACAGCGTAGCAGCCCTGAGTCTCCTCTACGACTATTATATGGTATGAAAAGCAATCAGTGCAGGCAGGGGTTAGGAGAATCTGGTGGGTGCACTCCGAGGTGGGTTTCAGCAGGTTCTGACCAGTTCTGGAGAACCAGTAGCAGAAATTTTGAGTAGTTTGGAGAACTGGTAGTATACATTCTGTCTGGCCCCGCCCCCATCTATTCTCTGCCTCCTGAGTCCCAGCTGATCGGGAGGAAATGGGGATTTTATAGTATCCTTCCCCTGGATTGGGGAGGGAATGGAGATTTTACAATATCCTTCCTCTGGGGTGGGGTGGGAATGGAGATTTTACAGTATCCTTCCCCTTCCATGCCCACCAAGCCACATTCACAGAACCGGTAGTAAAACAATTTGAAACCCACCACTGGTGCACTCACAAAATGGCTGCCATGGCAAGCCTCTCAAGTCCCCAAATGCCCACTGAGCAAAAGTCATATCTATTGCTGCAAATAAACATGATGCTAAATCAGTGTTTCTCAATCTCGAGAGCGTTTCTCAACCTTGGTAACTTCAAGGGAATGGGGAATGCTGGCTGGGGAATTCTGGGAACTGAAATCCACACATCTTCAAGTGAGAAACACTGCCTTAGAGTGTTAACGCAAATCCAGACCATCTGATTTGTATTTGCAGCTGAGGGTGTTGCGCAAACTAGAAAATATGGTTCATTTGGTCACCAGGTTAAAAGCATTTTTGTCAACCATGGTGATTAGATCAGGGGTGTCAAACTCAAGGCCCAGTGGCTGGATCCGGCCTGTAGGGTACTTAGATCTGGCCCCGCAGAGCCATCCTGGAAACAACTAAGGACCAGCACGCGGTGCTTCTGCCAGTGAAAATGGGCCCCTGAGCTCCGTTTTCGGCCAATGATTTCTCCTGCAACCCTCTGCCAGTGAAAACGGAGCTCGGGAAGGCCGCATGGCAGAGGGTTGCAGGAGGCTGTGGCAGCTGAAAACTGAGCTCGGGAGCCCATTTTCTCTGGCAGAGCGCTAGGGCCACCACAGGTGCCCCCGACAGGAGTTGAGCTGACCATGCCCACCCTGGCCCTCTGAGGTTGAACACAACCCTGATACGGCCCTCAATGAAATTGGGTTTGACACCCCTAGATTAGACAATAGAGATTCAACCAGGAACATCATCCTGATCTGCAGGCCATGTTTATTTTTCATTGTTTTTCCTCCTTACTAGGTTCCGAAAGAAAAGCGAATCCTTCCATCTGGAACACCAGGGCGCAGTGAAGTAGGGAAGAGGTAAGAAAAATCTCTGCCCCCTTTTTGTAAAATGCTTGATTTGGGGGGGGGGTCCCCTATTATTTATTTATTTATTTATTTATTTATTTATTTATTTAATTATTTAATTTTATTTAGATTTATATACCGCCCTTCTCCCCAAGGGGACTCAGGGCGGTGAACAGCCAAAAGTAAAAAACATACATACAAAATTTAAAAGCCAAATAAAACCAAATTAAACAATGGCCCCAACTATTTAAAAGCCCAATTATAAAATATTAAAACCCCAAATATTAAAATATTTAAATTTTTAAATTTTTAAATTATTTTTACAGAAGAAGGGGAAAAATTAGGTCAGGCCCGCCTGGTGGAACAGAAAAGTTTTTAGCTCACGGCGGAAGGCGTGAAGGTCTGGGATCCTCCATATCTCCGGGGGGAGCTCGTTCCAGATAGTGGGTGCCCCCACAGTGAAGGCTCTCCCCCTGGGGGCCGCCAGTCGACATTGTTTGGCCGACGGCACCCGGAGGAGCCCCTCTCTATGGGAGCGTACCGGTCAGTGGGAGGCTATTGGTGGTAGTAGGCGGTCCCGCAAGTACCCAGGTCTTAAGCCATGGAGCGCTTTAAAGGTGGTGACCAAAACCTTGAAGCGCACCTGGAAGACCACCGGGAGCCAGTGCAGCTCGCGCAGGAGAGGAGTAACATGGGAGTGCCACGTCGCTCCCATCACCACCCGCGCGGCCGCACTCTGCGCCAGTTGGAGCCTCCGGGTGCTCCTCAAGGTGAGCCCCATGTAGAGAGCATTACAATAGTCCAGGCGAGAGGTGACGAGGGCATGAGTGACCGTGTGTAAAGAGTCCCAATCCAGAAAGGGACACAACTGGCGAATCAGGCGAACCTGATGAAAAATCCTCCCGGTCACGGTCGTCAAATGCTCTTTGCTATTATTTCTAGCGGATGAGGACTTCATAAATCCACGCTACAAAACAACTGTTTCTTTAGTTCAAAAAATAATTGAAAGGTGTGTCAGCAGGTGAAGACAATGGGAGGGCTGGACTCCACATTGTCTTGTTAGATTACAAGTCATGACAGATTTGGGGGTGAACAAAACAGAACTGAAGAAAAAACTATTCACATGCCTTTGGGGTCTGTGGTTGCCTCCGACATGATGGTCCTATGCAGCAGAAGCTGAGGTTGTAGTCGGCTTCTTCCTACCTTGCTCTCATCTCTGGATTAGGATCAGATCAAACTTGCTGGTTATGCACCCAATAAGTTGTTTTGAAAAGCTTTACTAAGCTTCCAGAAGATGTATACCAGCAACCACTCTGGCTTGCCAGATGCTGCTAAATTTGAATGCCCAGAAGTCCTACCATGCATGCCTAATTGCAAAAGATCTTGGATGCTGTAGTTCAACAACTGATGGGACACCATTTGCTATTCCTAATAGAGAGAGAAGATTCTGAAACCATTGGCAGCCACTGTAAAGTTATAGAAGAGGCAATCTCTGCTCAGATATGGGACAGAGGTGATGGGCTTAGAAGGACATATCTCAAGTTATCCTTAACGGAGACGGAGACAGATCCATGATGGTTGGGGAAGACAAAAGAGGTCTTAGGTCCAGACTAGACTGCAGAAAATATGACTTCAGTAACAGACTTGTCAACGCCTGGAATGCACTACCTGACTTTGTGGTTTCTTCCCCAAATCCCCAAAACTTTAACCTTAAACTGTCTACTGTAGACCTCACCCCATTCCTAAGAGGTCTGTAAGGGGTGTGCATAAACGCACCGGCGTGCCTTCCATCCCTGTCCTAATGTTTTCTTTTATTCGTATTCTTTTCATGTATTTATAATTATGTTTACACTTGTATCTGTCATAAAATACATGCTTGATGAAATAAACAAATAAATAAATAAATAAATAAATAAATAAATAAATAAATAAATAAATTCTTCTGAAGTGAGTTTAGACAATAGGAACAAGTATGTGTTCAGTCTTTCCAAGTAGACCAAACAGGACCCGATAAGCTAATTCCACTTTATTGGAAGGTTGGATAACAGAATTTTGCAGACTGATAGTACAAATTTCCCAACGTCACTATTATAGCCTGAGAAATTATCGAGGTTTTTTTCTGTGTTTTTTTTCTCTGCCTATTATGCAGCTGCAGGCTACAGCCTCTCTTATCTGATCATCCCTTAGGCGGCATCCCTTCTCCCCACATTCTCAAGATCATTCTCCCACACCATTACAGAGGCAGACTTTAGAGTGTCACTTTTGATGAGTAAAAAGATGAATTTGCAATGCTATTTTCTTGATTCTGGCCCAAGGCTAGAGTTTCAATTAGGTGCCCCTAGATAGCTAAGGACAACGAGAACTAGGAACAGCAGCATGGAGTGTAAGATTTCTTTTTCAACCGCTTTTAAAACAATTTATATCCATTCTTTCATCCTTCTGGGCATCCATGCTTTCCAGAAAATTTCTCCTGGAGAGTTTCAATAGGCTGTAAGTATCGCTTTGGACTCTGAGTGCCCTTCAGCTTGGTGCTTTATAATGTGCTTCTGAACAACTGCCTGGGAATTGAAGATAAGCAGTTGGGAGGTGGGTTATTTGCTGGGTCAAGCTGGAGGACTAAACCGCAGCTGGAACCTTTGGCTGGAGAAAGAACTGAACTGTGGAAGAAGGTAGAATTGGCTTGGCACTGAAATAATTATTATTAACAAGATGGTGGACAGCAAAATCTTTTGGATCTTCTGCAGCAGGAAAAGCAGGGACCTTCTGAATATCCTACAGCAAAGGTCTCCAACCTTGGCAACTTTAAGACTTGTGAACTTCATATGCTGGTTGAGGCATTCTGGGAGTTGAAGTCCACAAGTCTTAAAGTTGCCAAGGTTGGAGATCCCTAGCCTACACTCTTCCAAATGTTGCTGGACTACAACTCGTAGCAGCTCCACTCAGGATTCCGAGAGTTGTAGCTGAGGTGTCTCTGGAAAGCCATGGGTTCTCCATCCTTCCCTTGCAGAGAGTTTTGGGAAAGAGGTTGGGTAGCAATGCAAACGATGTAAGCTTTCCATTTAGCAGCATGAAAACAAAAGAATAATTTGCTCAAGTTCTGATTATAGTTACCAAATAGAGATATGGTTAGTCCTGGTAAGCTCCCACTCTGTAGATTCCTGTATTAAATCTCCTTCTGTTGGCTTTGTGTTGCTAAATCCTTTTGCCTGGTCCTTCTTTCTCTTTTAGGCATTGCCATGGGATGGAATACGAACCAGAGATTTCTTCCTTTGAAGGTTCTGCTCAGCTCATGAAGCTTCTGGCTGAAAACGTTTCGGTGAACCAAGAATATCTGGACTTGCCCAAGAAAAACGGTTTAGCCTTTGAGGGCATCTCATCTCCTCACAAGCCACCAGCTCTGCCTCCAGGTCCCAGCAAACTAGAGAGCAATCCTGAGAATTATATGATTACTTCAGGAGACATGTATGACAACGGCTCACTTAATTCCCTCTTTGACTCCATCCACGTGGCTCCACCCCAACAGAGATGGCAGCCAGATAGCACCTTCAAAGAGGACCCCGAGGAGGTCAGAATTTATGCAAAATCCTTGTTTGATGTTAATCAGTCAATGGGGTCTGCAGGATAAAAAGGTGACACCCATAAGTCAGGCTTCTCTAATCATGTGGCATCCAGATGTACTGGAGCACAATTCCCAACATCTCCAATCATCACAGCTGGTGGTTATGCAAATTATAATCCAGCACATCTGGAAGGCACCAGGTTTGGGAACGTTGGGGAAACTATATATCAGTGATGGCTAACCTTATTGCCATCGCGTGCCAAAAGTGGGGAGACCGTGGGGGAAAACGGGTGCAGGTGCCCACATCCATAATTCAATGCACCCCCGCCCGCCCTCCCGCGCATGTGCACGTGACTCCCCCCATACTTTCCCCTGCTTTTGGCACGTGATGGCCCAGTGGGCCCGTTTTTCCCCCTCCCCAGGCTCCAGAGGCTTTCTAGGAGCCTGGGGAGGGCAAAAACAGCCTTCCCTATCCCCCCGGAGGCCTTCTGGAGGCTGGAAACAGCCTGCTTCCTGACTTCCGGTGGGACCGGAAGGCCTGAAAATCAGTTGGCCGGTGCGCACATGCACGCTGGAGCTGAGCTAGGGCAACACTCACGTGCCCACCAATATGGCTCCGTGTGCCACCCGTGGCACCCGTGCCATAGGTTCGCTATCACGGCTATATATTAATAGATGGCATAAAATCCAGCTTGTTTTGAAATCCAGAATGTTTGGTGAATCCGAGGGAGGGCCACCTCAGTTTGGTCAGCCACCTGGCTTGGAGCCAAGCTGTGTGGTTCTGCCCACTTCTGTGCAGGATGTGACATGCATGGTATAAATGGGAGCAGCACAGATTGTAGTAATTAGGCGTGCGAAGGAGTGTCCCTTTCATACAAAGTCAGCTGTCACAAAGATTCAGCAGGATGGAGTAGAGTTTGGGGGGGGGGTGATGGTGATGTCAGCTGTTCCTTAAATAGACTTCTTCCCTATAGTTATCCATATTGTTCAATGGTTACAGCTTATTTCCAAATCACTCTTTCCCATTAAGAGTTTGCCAGTGTGAAAGAGTTGAGAAACAGGAAATTATAGAGGCTCGCTCCACCTTTAGTAATTACTGACTTAGAATCCTGATGGGATTTGTTTCCTTTCATCCTGGTTCAAGGAGAGACCACCTTTATGGACTTTATGGGCCGTGAAATAAAACGGAATGGAACTCTCAAAGGAGGTGTTTGTAAACCATGGTTAATGGCTTAATGTTCTGTGTGAGCTTTCTCTTGCCTTGCTTGCTCTTCTCTTTATCTTCATCCACTTTGTCCTGGACCTAAAGAAAGCTGGGTAGATCTCAGAAGGCAAAACAATCCACACCAAGCTCTTTTTGGTGTTCTTCCATTGGGACACCACCTTTGAAGGACCAAGTGTAATTTAAAAAAAATATCTTAGCAACATCTTTGCAAATGTAGCTGGGAACCGAAGGAAGGTTCCTGGAGATCAAAGGAAGCTCTCCCACTTCAAACATTAGCACAATTACCCCAACCTGGTTCTCCAGTTGTATTGGACAACAGCTCTCAGAAATCTCTTTTTGGGGTCTGATTGCTGATGGAAATTCTATTCCAACACCTTTAGACCAGAGGTGGGTTTCAGCAGGTTCTGACCAGTTCTGGAGAACCGGTAGTAGAAATTTTGAGTAGTTCGGAGAACCGGTAGTAAAACTTCTGACTGGTTCTGCCCCCATCTATTCCCTGCCTCCTGAGTTGCAGTTGATCAGGAGGAAATGGGGATTTTGCAGTAACCTTCCCCTGGAGTGGGGTGGGAATGGAGATTTTACAGTATCCTTCCCCTGCCACGCCCACCAAGCAACGCCCACCATGCCATGCCACGTCCACCAAGCCACATCCACAGAACCGGTAGTAAAAAAAATTTGAAATCCACCACTGCTTTAGACTACACAAGACATGGGAAAGCTGTAGTGGCAGGGGTGAAATGTTCCTGGTTCGGACCGGATCACCTGATCCAGTAGCGATGGCGGCGGGTGGTTCGGAGAACTGGTAGCAAAAATCCCTGTGCCCCCCCCCACCATGCCCAGCTGAGCCGCACGATCATCAGAGGCTTTTTTTTTTAATTTTAAAAGCATTTTTTCTACAACCTCTTCCGACGAAAAAATGCTTTTAAAAATTAAAAAAAAAAGCCTCTGATGATTGCGCAGCTCAGCTGGGATAGTCAGAGGCTTTTCAAAGCATTTTTTTCTGCAACCTCTTGGCTGAAGAGGTGGTAAAAAAAATGCTTTGAAAAGTCTCTGACAATCCCAGCTGAGTTGCCTGATTGGCAGAGGCTTTTCAAAGCATTAGAAAAAATGCTTTGAAAAGTTTTAAAAAAAAAGTTGGCCACGCCCACCCAGTCACATTACCCACCCCATCCCACCAAGCCACGCCCACAGAACCAGTAGTAACAAATTTTACATTTCACCCCCGTGTAGTGGGGATATCTAGGGAGAAATATTGACTGTTCTTATGGTTGTGCAACCACTTCCCATCTAAACCCAGGATGTTTTCGTATTTGTTCCAAGTTCATAAGCAGGTTGCTAGCTAGGATGTGCTTTGGATTAGAATGGGTCCGGTAAGTCTTTTTCTGGCAAAAATGTCCTCCTCCTGCATGTAATGCAGAGCTTTTCAACCTTGGCAACTTGAAGAGGTGTGAACTTCAACTCCAATCATTCCATAGGCAGCATAGCTGGCTGGAGAATTCTGGGAGTTGACGTCTACGCCTCTTCAAGTTGCCAAGTTCGACAAACACCAGTTTAATCCATAGCCACTTCAACTCCCTCTGTTCCTAAAAACGTGTTCTGGAGGTTGCAAAAATAAAAATAAAAAAATAGCACTTTGGTATTCAAGGGCTGATCCTGTGGTTCTGAGTACAGGGAGGTTCCCGCTTGGTCTGCTTTGCTGTCCTACTTGTTTAGCAGCTGCCTGAGACAGTTGAGGAGATGGTGCTTTTTTTCTTGATGCTTTGCTCCCCCCACGGAAAGGTTAATCTGCTAGATATCTGTCTACCCAATTTGCCTTGGATCGAAGGCAGGGGTCTCCAAACTTTAAGACTTGTGGACCTCAACCTCCAGAATTAGCGATGCTGGCTGAGGAATTCTGGGAGTTGAAGTCCACAAGTTTTACAGTTACAAGGGGAGGTTTCAAAATACATACATACATGCATGCATGCATGCATGCATACATACCAGTGGTGGAATTCAGATTTTTTTTACTACCGGTTCTGTGGGCATGGCTTGGTGGGTGAGGTGTGGCTTGGTGGAGATGGCTTAGTGGGTGTGGCAGGGGAAGGATACTTCAAAATCTCCATTCCCACTCCACTCCAGGGGAAGGATATTACAAAATCTCCATTCCCACCCCACTCTGGGGCCAGCTAGAGGTGGTATTTGCCGGTTCTCTGAACTACTCAAAATTTCCACTACCGGTTCTCCAGAACCTGTCAGAACCTGCTGGATTTCACCCCGATACATACATAATACATACATACATAATACATACATACATACATACATACATACATACATACATACAAACAAACAAACAAAATAAACTCAACTCAACTCAAATCAAATCACAACAAACTGTTCTGGTTTTGTTCTCTGCAGTCCTTGATCTTCAATGATATTTTGAAGGCAGAAGCTCCGTGTTCAGAAGGTTATTCAATCAGTGATGGCAAGACGTAAGTGTGAAGGTTTTCTCCTGGACTATTTAATCTTCAATAGAGAAAAAATAAGCTATCTTTTTTTAGAGAAAAAAAAAAACCAACCAAGAACTTCCTATGTTGCTGCACTGGGTTATACCTCTTTCCTATAAATTGGGCTAATGTGACAACAGTTGGAGATTTTCATACACACAATTTCTCCTGAATCGGTGCTGCATTTCCATAAACCTACGATGATAGCTCCATGCAGCAATGGAGCTAATTTATTTACAGCTCAGCTGTATCCAAAATTTCTCCAACCCGGTTTTCCAATTAGAATCCTGGAGCTTTGCAGAGATTAGGGGTGAGCTGGACTCCAGGGACAGGAGCTTTGGGTTTCCGGGGCTGCCCCTTCTCCTTGGACTTTTGCCATCAAAACACTAGCAGTTCACAATTTGCAGTCACATAGCAAGCAGAGAGACAACAGTATGGAGGTATGGAGACCCTTGTGGCAATTCTCCAATATGCGCCAAAGCACCTGATAGCAGAACAAGAAGCAATGGATCGATACTAATCAAAGAGAGAACCAACCTAGAACTAAGGAGAAATTTCCTGATGGTTAGTACAATGAATCAGTGGAACGTCTTGCCTCCAGAAGTTGTGGGTGCTCCATCACTGGAGATTTTCAAGAAGAGACTGGACAGCCATCTACCTAAAATGATATAGGGTTTCCTGCTTGAGCAGGGGGTTGGACTAGGAGACCTCCAAGGTCCCTTCCAACGCTGTTATTCTGTTCTGTTATTCAATTGCAGTGATGTTTTTGAACCTCCTTAAACACATCAGACCAGCATTGAAGATAGATGAGTTGTTGATTGATGCTGTTTTTAAATCTCCCTTATTGATTAGTGGAAGAGGGTTCTAGTTAGTACATGAACTGGGATCTGTCCAGCTTTGTAGCCTCGTTATATTGGTGTTAACTATAACATTGAAGAAAAGCAAGTTGGCTCCGAAATGATTCCTTTTGTGTTTTACCAAGTAAAATCCCTTTCTCTTTCTTTAATGGTTCCATTCCAGTGACTTTGAATACACCTTGGGATCCCCCAAAGCTATTCATATCAAGGCAGGGGACTCACCCATGGCGTACCTCAACAAAGGACAGTTCTACCCGGTGACTCTGAGGACACTTGGAGACGCCAAATGTTTACACTTGTCCTCAAACAAAGTGAAGGTAAGTGACATGCGGCCAAGCGGCCACCAAAAGCATAATAGCCTTTGCAGGGTTCATTTTCAGAGCTATTCCAGCCAATAGCTGTGGGAGAATCCTAAAGTCATTAAGCCAAAAAAAAAAAACTGGGCAGGAATTCGTATGTGGTTGGAGAAGATGCCACAGCAGCACTTTGATTTGAAACCTAAGATATTTCTGTTGGGGATTTTACCAGAAAACTATAGTAAAGAAAATGTATATTTGATTATTCATGTAATAACTGCAGCTAGAATTTTATTTGCAGAAAATTGGAAAGGTGAAGAGATTCCTACAGATGAAAATGTGATTAAGAAAATAGTAGAACGTGCAGAAATGAATAGATTAACACTTGCAATTAAAGGAAAGGAAGAATCTGATTACTATAATATGTGGGATTCATTTTATCAATGGTTAGAGAATCAATATCAAAACAATGTATAGTAAAGTTAAATAAGTTAAGAAGAGAAATGGTACCATAATAGATATGTTAAGTATTAAGCATTAGTATTAAAATAATAATAGATATAAATAATGAATATGGTGAAAAGCTTTAACTGTTATGGCACAAAAAAATTGTACCCAGACGACACACTGTTTAATGAATGATGGAATTTATTATTTATTTATTTGTTTGTTTGTTGGGACTTGTATGCCGCCCTATCTCCACAGGACTCAGGGCGGCTCACAACAATTAAAACAGAACAGACAAACTATTAAAACAGAAGTCCAAGTTAAAATTCAGAATTTTTGTATTCTTAAGAATGTTTGTATTAAAAGAAATTTATATAT
>WNWU01000029.1:3988536-4006722 GCA_012654045.1 Ptyas mucosa | reverse complement strand
ATATATATATATATATATATATATATATATATATATATTAGAAAAAGAGAATTCTAAAGTCATTATCAATCCTGAAATGTGACTCCAAAGTTGATTTTGGTTTTGCAAATGGATTTATAAATAAGCACTTTGTAGACGTTAACAGAACATATGTGGGCTTCCTTCCCTTTTTCCAGAGTGTGGTGATGGTAGTTTTCGACAATGAGAAGATTCCGATGGAACAGCTCAAATTCTGGAAACACTGGCATTCGCGCCAACCGACAGCGAAACAGAGAGTCATCGATGTTGGTATGGAGTGTCACTACTTCAGGGTTTCTTCTCCAGGACAGAACAAAAAATGGATAGGAGGGCTTTCTTGCAAACAACCAGGGGGGAAATCCAGCATGTTCTGACAGGTTCTGGAGAACCGGTAGTGGAAATTTTGAGCAGTTCGGAGAACTGAGTGGGGAGGGAATGGACATTTTGCAGTATCCTTCCCCCAGGAGCGGGGAAGGGAATGGGGATTTTGCAGTATCCTTCCCCTGCCACGCCCACCAAGCCACGCCTACCGAGCCACACCACACCCACCGAGTCACGCCCACAGAACCGGTAGTAAAAAAAAAATTGGATTTCACCACTGCAAACAACTCATCTGGTATCTGTGGAGATTCTCAGTCATTGAGGTCATGGTTTTCCCAAAGGTGCTTTTTCAAAAGGCAATTAGCCTTTGTTTTTCCTTGAAGGCATTTCGCTTCTCATCCAAGAAGCTACTTCAGTCTGGAAAAAAGCACTTTTGGGAGAACTAATCTGGTAGGCTTTATGTGAGCTGCTTCAGGTCCATGGGGCTGGGAAATAGACTATTTCCCACTGTGATGGAGGTGCACTCCTAATTTGTATTGCCCATCTCCATGATCATCTTCTCCTCCAGCTGTTTATGGAGATGATGGTGAGGGCCAAGAATTTCATTCATCACCTGGGATAGACTATGGCCATTCTTGCGACATCAGTTCAATAACAATGGTTCTTAAGATATGCGGAAGGTTGGATGGAAGTAGAACTAGATCTTAACCACTGAATCCAGAAGAAAGTTTAGGAGTAGTTCCGAGGAGTAAATATGGAGTTATCACATTTTTTTAAAGATAGTGCTAGTTAAGTAACTATACCTGATTAATTAAACAAATAAAAGAAATGTTTTTTTTTAAATCTCTTTTAGCTGACTGTAAAGAGAATTTCAATACTGTGCAGCATATTGAAGAGGTCGCTTACAATGCCTTATCCTTTGTCTGGAATATCGCTGAAGAAGCAAAGGTAAGCTTGAGATACCAACAAGACTACCTGCTAAGTTCTTTTCTCAAGGAAGCCCTTGAGAAATAGTTGGAGAATTTCTCCCTCTCCTGAAGAAATTTGGAAAAAAAATGGCCCACCCAATTTTTATACCCACAAATTTGGTAGAGATTTTGGAAAATATCACTTTGAATAACCCATTTTAAATAATCTTTCTCCTTTGCGGGTTACATTCAGAGGTGGGTTTCAGCAGGTTCTGACCAGTTCTGGAGAACCGGTAGCGGAAATTTTGAGTAGTTTGGAGAACCGGTAGTAAAAATTCTGCCTGGCCCTGCCCCCATCTATTTACTGCTTCCCTAGTCTCATCTGATTGGGAGGAAATGGAGACTTTACAGTATCCTTCCCCTGGAGTGGGGTGGGAATGGAGACTTTACAGTATCCTTCCCCTGCCATGCCCACCAAGCCATGCCACGCCCACCAAGCCACACCCACCGAACCGGTAGTAAGAAATTTTGAAACCCACCACTGGTTACATTGATATTTGGACTTTCATCTTGTTTAGGAGTGGCTTCTCTGAGCAGTTAGTCTGGCCCATTGCAATAACACCAATCCACCCATTGGACACCACTAGAGTTTCAGGTGACCCCCCCCCCTTTTCAAGCCTACAATGGAACTAGACCCATAATGCTTTCCGTTCGCTTTTGCAGGTGTTCATCGGCGTGAACTGTCTGAGCACGGACTTCTCCTCTCAAAAAGGTGTGAAGGGGGTCCCATTGAACCTCCAGATCGACACTTACGACTACAGCACTGGGACAAACCGGCTGGTCCATCGAGCTGTCTGCCAGATCAAAATATTTTGCGATAAGGTAGAGTAAGGGAAGCCTTTGGCAAATTTTGTGCATGGGCTGTGTGTGTGTGTGTGTGTGTGTGTGTGTGTGTGTAAAGCCTCGGAGTTGGCCAGGGGTCAATTTCAATTTCAACTTCAAATCTTTATTGTCAGTGCACAACAAATGTACAATTTAATTTAATTTAATTAATTCAATTTATATGCCAATATAAGACCAATGAGATTGGTGGAGCTCCCTCAGTGCACCAACACAATACAACTCAACAGCGAAGACAGAAAAATCCCTAACCCGATAAATCATATTAATAAACCCTCAGTCCTATTGCACCAGTGTGAACATGTTACACGTTGCGCCGGCCCTGCAAGTCCATCGTACTACGTAGTTATGATGTTATTTCGCATTCAGGAGTCTGACAGCCCACGGATAAAAAACTGTTCTTCAGCTTGTTTGTGTGGCTGGCTATAATTCTACATCTCCTACCTTGTTGTTTCTTGAACACAAAGTCTTTTGGAGAGAAACTTTTCAAGGAAGAGCTGAAGTGTCAAATTTGGGCTCTGAGGAAACTTAGAGATGAACAAGAGGACCTTCTGGCTTGTGGTGTTGAATATATCCCAGAGCCTCTCCCCAGCCCCCCAATTAAGCTAGAGAGCAAGGACTCATTGGCGTGAATGGAATCCCCCCCACCCCTGTTGTCTTAAGTTTGAAGGTGATAGTTGAGGACAAAGGATAAAAAACCCTCTCTCTACTTTTCCCCACCACCACAATCCAGACCATCCCCTACCCCATGTAGCAATTATGTTTGGGGGTGGGGGAAACCCTGTCCTTATTCTCAAGTCTAATTGGTAGGCAGCTGGGGGCAGGGGTGGGAAGAAGAAGGAAGAGAGAGATGAATCAGCAAGAGCAATAGAAAGAAGGAAGAAGGTGGAGAGAACATGATGCATGAATGGATAGGTCCAGGGCTGGTAGCCATGACTTGGAATAGGTCTACTGGTAGAGTGTGGCACCTGAAGATTGAGAGAGGCAGGGCACATGTTCAGTCGATGATTATGCATGATCAGAGGACTCCAGAGGTGGGTTTCAGCAGGTTCTGACCAGTTCTGGAGAACCAGTAGCGGAAATTTTGAGTAGTTCAGAGAACCAGTAGTAAAAAATTCTGACTGGCCCCGCCCCTATCTATTCTCTGCCTCCCCAAGTCCCAGCTGATTGGGAGGAAATGGGGATTTTGCAGTAACCTTCCCCTGGACTGGGGAGGGAATGGATTTCTTATCCAGGGGTGGGATTCTTCCAGTTTGGACCAGTTCAGGTGAACCGGTAGCTCTGATGATCAGCTGGGAGCGAACCGGTTCCTCCCGACGATCAGATGGGCCCATCCGCCTGCCGCACTATTTTCCTACCTTTATCTTCTCAGCTGATTCATGCGGTAGAGCGGATTGCCCGCAAATCAGCTATGTTATTCCTCCGAAGAAACCAGGAAGTGAAGATTTCTTCAAACTGCGCACGTGCGCAGCGCAAATCACACAATCACTGAACCGGTTGTTAAACTGGGAGGATCCCACTGCTGCTTTTATCTCACCATTCCTTTTGGCAGTATCTCTTGGCAGCTGCTCTTCACCCAGTCTCCCGAGGTCATTCCCACACACCATTACCTTCAAAAAAGTGTTCATAGGTCTACATTTAGCAGCCATGGATGTGAGAGTGAGATTGTGGTTTCTCTCCTCTTCTAGGGAGCAGAGAGGAAAATGCGGGATGATGAACGCAAACAGTTCAGGAGGAAAGGAAAATGCTTGGATGCCAATAATAACGGTGAGTAGAAGTGGACTAGCAGCTCTTTCAAACTGTTTGGAAAAGGGCCTTCGTGGGTTGGTACCGGGCTATGCAAAGGAAGCTGCAGGGATGATGACTATCAGAGCAAAGTATGGTCAAAAAAAAAAAGTCAATAAGGCAGCCACTGCAGTCAATCGATCTCTGTTCATTTATTTGTGTGTTCCATATAAAAAAACAGGCAGAGCTTCCATTGTTCCATCGTGAGCACCATCTCGATGTTTTTAACCACACTCTGCAGACACCCTAATTTCTGGGAAATGAAAATCCTACTGCTTCATGTTTCTGAGCTGCTTTCCTGCTTTGCACAACTCCAGAATCAGATACAGACCTTTGCGGTCTCTCACCCTGCCACCTCTTTCAACAACTGAGACAGCTTGGGGACAACGTACCTCGGATTGCACGAAAGGCAAACGTTCTCTTTGAAATAGTGAAGCTCCGTAGCAGTTCTCCATGGGTGGGAACATCTGCCTCGCCCTGCCTCATCAGTTCCCACGGTCCGGCAACCCACCCTTTCTTCCCTCCCTTTAGAGCAGCATTCCCCAACCTTTCCAGGTTGGTGGCTCAGAGCAGGGAAGGGGCAAAGAGGTGATAGTTTTGTGGGAGGGGCAGGCACATATGCCGTTGCTCGCGCGAGTGGGGCCACGAGCACCCGTGACACTCGTGCAAGTGAGGCTCCGAGTGCCCGTGATGTTTACGCAAGTGAGCCCCCATTCTCACATGAGTGGGGCTGTGCACCCCAGCCACTCACGCGGCCCGGTTGTGAATAGGCCACGGACCATTAGTGAGCCATGGCCTACAGGTTGGGGACCCCTGCTTTAGAGGCTCCAATACGATAGTCAGACTGAGACACCCTTATTTCATGGGTCTTTTAAAAACAAGGGAAACTCCTTGGTGGCTTTACAGCTCCCCTCTGTAGCAACTGCTCAGATGGGGGCTTTGATTGAGTTACATACAGGTGGTCCCCGACTTACAACCGTAACTGGGACCAGAATTTCTGTTGGTAAGCAAAACAGTTGTTAAGTGAATCGAGCCTGACTTTGCGATCTTTTTTTTTTTTTTTGGCCACAGTTGTTAAGCAAATTACTGCGGCTGTTAAGCAAATCAGGTGTGGTTGTTAAGTAAATCTGGCTTTCCCCATTGGCTTTGCTTGTCGGAAGCCGGCTGGGAAGGTCACCATTGGCAATCACATGACCCCAGGATGTGGCAACCATTTTAAATCCATGCTGGCAGTCAAGCACCTGAATTTTGATCCCGTGACTTTGGGGATGCTGCAACAGTTAGAAGTGCAAGGACTGGTTGTAAGTCACTTTATTCAGGGCGGTCGTAATTTCAAATGGTCACTAAGCAAAAGGTTGCAAGTCGAAGGATACCTGTATTTTGTATTTTTCTGTTGCTCAGCTGGTGGAGTTTTGATGGGTGATTCATGATGTTCTCAACTTTTGAGAAAAGTGGCAATAAAGATGACCATGGATTGGCTTCCAACTTGCTTTTAAGGATTCAGGAAGTAGAAACAGCATCAGCATTTGCGGTCTAAAAAGACTGCTCCAGCAGTCAGTTGCACAGATGAACAAGAGCGTCTACTCTTAGTCCAGCTTGACTGATCTGGTGCCCTCTAGATCAGGAGTTGGCAACCTTAAACCCTCAAAGAGCCACAAAGGTCCTAACCGGAAGCCCCCCATTCAATTCTGGAGCCGGAAGTCCGGTTTCCCCATCATAGTCTCCTCCTAGCATGGCGTCCTTTTTCCTCTGCCAACTGGAATTTAATTTAATTTAATTTAATTTAATTAATTCAATTTATATACCACCCCTCTCCGAAGACTTAGGGCAGTTCCCCCACCATAGAGTCTTCTCCTAGCGCGGAATCCTTTTTCCTCTACCTGTCCTAACTGAAAGCCCTATCAGTTGTGGAGCTGACCAGCAACAGGGAGCCGCAGCAGAGGGATGAAAGAGCCACATGCAGCTCCAGAGCCGCAGGTTGCTGACCTCTGCTCTAGATAAACCAGTGCAATTCTGGTAACTCCCAGCTGCCCAAGAGACTGGCCATAGACTCCAGGTCTGCTGGAGAGTTTGCACATTCCCCCTAGAATCCAGG
The DNA here is from genome assembly GCA_012654045.1 of Ptyas mucosa. NCBI lineage: Eukaryota > Metazoa > Chordata > Lepidosauria > Squamata > Colubridae > Ptyas > Ptyas mucosa. The sequence goes on along the minus strand of WNWU01000029.1, from coordinate 4,000,695 downwards.
CCAGGCCATGCTAGCCCAGCCCCAGCTGGATTTAAAGTTCTATTTTTAGATCTTTCCTCTTTGCTTATTCTATTTTATTTATTTAACTATGAGATCTAGACCCCATAGGTTGACACATGCCCTCTGGGAAGCTTACAAAACAAATCCATATTCAAAACATAATAAGTGAGATGTCAAATAAAAACAGCCATAAAAACTACAAAAAGGAGAAAAGCAAAAAGAGCGGTTGCCGAGTTAAAAAAAAAAAAAAGCAGCTGGAACTAGTTTCAAGAGCCTTGTGATTGCTCCAAGCCCATAAGGAAGGCTTGGCACACTCTGCCTAGGGCCTTCAAGATAGCAAAGAAAGGGCAAGGGGAAAGTCCCTGGAGTTAGAGCGTCGTTGTATGGACACCGCAGCCTGAAGGCTTGTCACTCCAGTAACCACCAGTCAGGTTTCCAAAAATGGGGAGGCTATTAAGAACCTGTAAGATGATTTGAGTTGACCATGAGGGTCATATAGGAGAAGGTGGTCCTTAGAGATCACTTTTGGGACCATCAACATGTCCTCCATCTTCTGTTCCCTTCTCTAGTCCTTAGAGATTTGTTCTGGGGCCATCAACATCACTTCTACCTTTTGCTCACTTCTCTGGTTCTTAGCAATCAGTTTTCGGGCCGCCATCAACATCACTTCCACCTTCTGCTCACTTCTCTTCTCTGTCCTTCTTTACTTTGTTCACCTTTCTGGGGTTTGAGGTTGCCAAAGGAATCTTTCCTGGTTTCGATCGCAGTTTAGTAATGAATTCTTGAAGGACCTCTTGAAATGATTTTTGCCAGAAAATTGACTTACAAGTTTTCTTGCCTTTCATGGGACAATCTGAAGGCTCATCTTACCAATCTTGAATGGTCTTCAACATATTACCAACGAACTTTGGATTCTCCAAGATGCCATCTATGAAATAGCAATAGCACTTAGGCTTATATACCGCTTCATAGTGCTTTTACAGCCCTCTCTAAGCGGTTTATGGAGTCAGCATATTGCTCCCAACAATCTGGCTCCCCATTCTACCATCTTCAGAAGGATGGAAGGCTGAGTCAACCTTGAGCCAGTCAGGATCGATCTCCTGGCAGTTGGCAGAGTTAGCCTGAAATACTGCATTCTAACCACTGCACCACTATGGCTCTTAGTATCGTCTCAGAAGACTTTCAAATGGATGGCTTTGATGTGTTAAGACATTACTGTATTAGATTCAAGACTATTTGTTTATGGATTTGTTAAAGCAGCTTGTCAGTTATATCTGCTTTTTGGATGGATTTATTTATCTTCACACCAAAATGTATACACCACATATTTCACAGGACTCAAGATGGTTTACACCACCACAAAGGAAAATGCCCAATATATAAACAACCATCAGAGGACAACTATAACCAGAATTACAAGCCTATCTCTAAGGAAAGCCCATCGCCATTAGCACCCATAGTCCCTGAGATATAAAACAGTCTTAAGGGCCAGAAGATTAGGGACACCAACGATCTTGGCACCCAATAATTTTTCCATTTCGAAATAACTCCTGTGCTACCAGCCCGAAGGCGATATTTGCAGGTCTTCTACCTCTTCTTGCTTAACGTTTTTGGTTCTTGTTTCACATGGGGAGGAAGAAGATCGAGTTACAAGCAGAATCATACCTTTCTATGGTTTTGTAAGATGCCTCGTGGGTCTGTTTAACCCTGCTGAAAAGCAGGAGGGCAACTAATATTAACAAACTCTGAAACTGTCCTCCAGCTTTTCATGGAGGAATAGAGATAGCAGGTGAATTTGTAATGTCCCTTGTTCGCCAAGGCATCCCTTTTTATGGGCATTTCTCAAGTAGCCGTTCTGCATTCAGTCAGCCTGTGATTGGGTCATAAAAGACAATTTTAAAAACAGTTACCCCAACCAAAAGGAATAGGGATAACAGCATAATAATAGGGAAAAGAGAATCATGCCAATATTTGTTGTTTATTATACCGATTTATATAGTCACCTAATCAGGGATGGGCTGCTGGGGGTTCGGGAGAACCTCTAGCTAAGATGCTGTGCAGTTCAGAGAACCCCCAAATCCCACTCCTGGATGGCTCCACCCACCCTGCCCCACACCTCCCAAGAGTCTCCATGCAGCCTGCTTTGTATGCAGGTAAGAGGCTCGGGGAGGGTGAAAAAAGGGCCTACCGGAAGTTAGGGAAGGCTGGAAACAGGCCCGTTTCCAGCCTCCAGAGGGCCTCTGGAACCAGGGGAGGCCATTTTTGCCCTCTCAGAGGCTCAAGGAAAGCCTCTGGAGCCCGGGGAGGGCAAAAAGCCCCCCACCCCACCCCCGCTATGGTGCAGGAGGCTGACTAGGCCACACTCACCATGGCCACGCCCACCCAGCAACCAGGCAGAGAATCCCTTGCTAAAATTTTTGAAGCCCACCCCTGCACCTAACTCATAAATAAATGACTCTGGGCAATGTTCAACAAAGCTAAAAATAGTGAATAAATATATTTTAAAAGGTATAAAAACCACACTAAAAGAATAATACAAGGGATGTTTAAATTACCAATATCAAATTCCCATTTCAGTTCTACGGATATTTCAAAATGGTGTCAATTAATCATTTGATGGTGTGATTTAATCAACTGATATAACAAGTATACAACATAACTAATACCTTTAATGTTTATTTATTAACTATATGAGTGTGCTGGATTCCAAAAGCATGGTTAATTTATACATTATTTTTTAAATGTAAAATTCCCCTCTTAAGTGTGCTTGTTTGGGTGTGTATAGCTGGATACTCTGCACATATATTAGACTACAATACCTATCATCTTTCATCAGAAATTTTCCCCACAAATATGATGGCTGACTACAAGGCTTCTGTTAATTTAGAATAAGGAGTATGATAACAAAATAAACCCTAACTTTTTCTTCTATCTTTCAGGTTTGAAAAGCTGTTTAGTTTCAAGCTTTCGCAGCAATGAAATCACTTACCTCAAGCCCCAAAGTGACTTGGAAACCCAGCCGGTTTTATTCATCCCAAATGTTCATTTTTCAAACCTCCAAAGATGTGCAACGGTAAGGCTCCTCTGTTGGGCCCCACAGCTTACGGCTAAGAACCTCCAGAGTTCTGTTAAGAAAACATGGACTTCGGAATGGATCCATGCTTTGATATGGTTGAGTTGGAAAGAATCCACCAAGAATGATCTTCAATGAGGGAGAAGATTGACATCTAGATGTAGTCAAGAGTCAGTGGTTGTCCAGAACAGGGATCTCCAACCTTGGCAACTTTAAGCCTGGAGGACTTCAACTCCCAGAATTCCCCAACCAGCTTTGACAGTCTTCCACTAACTTTCCAGCCAGGGGTCTTTTAGTGCAGGGGTCTCCAACCTTGGTAACTTTAAGCCTGGCGGACTTCAACTCCCAGAATTCCCCAGCCAGCAAAGCAAAGCTGGCTGGGGAATTCTTGGAGTTGAAGTCCGCCAGGCTTAAAGTTGCCAAGGTTGGAGACCCCTGGTCCAGAAGGCAAAGTCTTCATAGGGTTTTAACTAGAGAGCCATTTTAATGGTTAAAATATCAGGGTAGAAAGCCAGGGACTCTGAGTTCTTAGTCCCATTTTAAGAATGAAAATTGACTTTGTGACTTTGGCCCTGGATCACCTGGAGACCGGGAATTCTAATCCCACTTTAGGAATGAAAGTTGACTTGAGTGATTTTGGGCCAATCACCAGTAGACTATGAGTTCTAGCTTTGCCCTAGTCAACTGGGTTGACTTTGGGTCAAAAAACTCTCTGCCAGCTCAACTTCTTTTTCTTGTCGAGAAAATAGGAGGAGGAAGGATTTTGAGTGATGTACACTGCCTTGAATTACTTATAAAAATAATGAAGGCAGGATAGAAGTGATAAATTATCATAATATATTACAACTCAACATAAACTAGTGTTTCTTTCTCTCTAGCTAAAAAGTTAGTAGACTTTGTTGTATACCTGATACGTAGGTTCATTTAATTTTTATATCAGTGGTGACTAAATTTTGAGCGCATGTGCTAAAATAAGCCTCCCCCTGAAAATAAGTCCTCCCTGAAAATATTTAAATGCAGAGCTGGAAATCAGATAAGACGGCAAGAGGAGCCCCATCTTGCTCCATGTGCCCCAAAATAATAAGACCTCCCCAAAAATAAGGCCAAGCACTTATTTCGGGGTTTAAAAAAAATATAAAACAGGGTCTTATTTTCGGGGAAACACGGTATGTAGAACTAGGGACAATGTATTCCTGCGACATGCTTATCCAGGCAAGTCATACAGCTGTTTGGTTTGGGTTGGTTGGTTGGTTGGATGGATGATCCCATTCCATTTCATTAATAGAAGGTTGAATGTATCATGCAAACTTAAGAAAATGGATGATTCATGACCAGGTTAAGCTTATTGTGTGAACATCCAAATATTTGGTCAGCAAAGCACTCATTTGAGGCTTTGTTCTAGAAAAAAAACATTCTGTGGGAATGAAATATGATTTGGATCCCCTACCTCAGGGGTGAAATGCTACCAGTTTGCACCAGTTCGAGCGAACCAGTAATGATAAAAGCTTCCAGTTCGGGCGAACCGGTATTTCCGATGATCAGCTGTGTTGCGCGATTTATATTTGCTAGAAAGCAGGAAATTCTGCTTTCTAGTGAATCTAAATCGCGCAACACAGCTGTTTCCCCCCCTCGCTGTTTTACTTACCTTGTCAAGTTTCCTTTTTCCACGTGAAGCGTGTGTTTGGCGTGCACTGTGCATGCATGCACAGCATGTGTTTGGCATACAGTGCGCATGCATACACATGCAGCGTGCGTTTGGCCTGCATTCGCATGTGCGGGCAGTGAACTGGTGGCAATCCGTGGAGGATTTCACCACTGCCCTACCTAACCTTTCTTAGAGAAAAGGTTAATGTCTTAATTAGTTGAGTATGACATACATCCCAAGAGGAATGTGGACAGATATGAAACAACCAACCTCTGATCCAGCAAGCTATTTAGTAAACAAGGTATTTTGAGTGGACTTTCCATGGAAGCCACCTTTGAACCCTTGAAGAAAAGGCAGAAGCTAAATCTAATAAATAAAGTTTTGCAATGTTATTGCAAATTGGGGGAGGACTTTAAAATGGCTGTTCATCTTTGTTTAAAACATCTCCCTCCCTCTTTACAGGTATTACCTACTGCTGGAGCTCCACATGATTCCCACAGGTGTGTAATACATTTCCTTTGGTGGTAGAGGCATTGACGGAGTCAACAACCTGAAATGTTTTCGGACTCTTGAGGCCAAAAATGTGTGTGTTTCCCACATACTTGTTGTCTTTATAGCTCATGGAAACTCAAATATTTAAGTCTTTGATCCAGGCATGGGTTTACACTCAGGCCTTCAGGGCTCTGGACCATGAAACTCTTGAGAGCTGCTCATTGGGTGACTTTCAGCAAGTCACTGTCTTGGTTCAGCTTCCATGTGGAGGGGGGAACAGTCAATGATTTCCATCTGGGAATCTCTAAGGGTCTAGTCTCAAACGAGGGGGGGCACTTCATTTGGGGTGTTTTTATGAGTAGTAGAGAGAGCACTCCATCAACATGTATATCAGCATAATGGCCACATTCAAATGAAATAAAATGAATTGTCCATTTTTATTAAGGACAAAGTGTTGAAGATGGTCTGTCCACCCACCCACCCACCCATCCATCCACCCATCCATCCATCCACCCATCCATCCATCCATCCATCCATCCATCCATCCATCCATCCTCTGTTTGTTCTTGGCAGTTTCTCCTAATTCACCCATAAAGTGGATTAAGCTGAGAAATCTGATTAAATCCACTTGAGGACTGTGAAGGGCCTTGAATTCGAGTCTATAACTCACTCATAAACTGCTGCACAGTCTAGATTCAGTTATGGACATCTGATCTATTTGGGAAGATCCCTTGTGATTTGTATATTAGGCACAACCAGATGTTCTGAGCTCCTTTTTTTTTTCCCTACCTAGCTTGCCCTTAAAGCGGAGCTGCCCTTCCTTCCCCGACGAATTTGATCCCATAGCCGCAAAACAAGCAAAAGAAGAAGACCCCCAACGAGGTAAGGTGGAAGAGGCAGATGTCTTCTACATGCCCAAGGGCCTCATGGCTCAAGACAAAGCAAGGAGTCCACAGATGCATCCTTCTGTTTGTTAACCACAACACTAACAACACTGGCAAATTGGCAAATGGACAGGCAACTAAATTTGACTCTCTAGGGTCCTGCCCACCCGTGTCCTTCATTGTGCCATCACAAGTTAAGGAGAGCGATTGATGGTTTCTTTTCTGCTGGAAGGTGGTACTCTGGAGAAAGAAATGAAGCTCAGAGAGTCCATCAATCATTTTCCTTAATTTGTCCTGTACTAAAGACAGTAAAATGGGATGCGGTGACTCAGTGGCTAAGATGCTGAGCTTGTCAATAGAAAAGGTCAGTAGTTCAGGGTTCGAATTCCTAGTGCCGCGTAACAGGGTGAGCTCCCATTACTTGTCCCAGCTTCTGCCAACCTAGCAGTTCGAAAGCACGTAAAAAACACAAATAGAAAAATAGGGACCACTTTTGGTGGGAAGGGAACAGCGTTCCATGCACCTTTGACGTTGAGTCATGCCAGCCACATGACCACGGAGACGTCTTTGGACAGTGCTGGCTCTTCGATTTGAAACAGAGATGAGCACCACCCCTAGAGTCGGGAATGACTAGCACTTATGTGCGAGGGGAACTGTTACCTTTTTAAAGACAATAAGCATGATATCATTCACCTGGCCTTTTTCTGAAGCAGAACAGGGATAGGCATTGAGGACAGTGACGTTCATATTGGTGTCTGTGCCCAGGGAGAGTACAGAAACATGGACTGTGTGGGATGAAGATGTAAGCGATGCAAAAAAGCTCCTAAGGACAGAAATGTGGGGCCTCAAAACAAAGATGTAATGGGTTTGGGAGATTCTATAATGGAAAGAGAGAAATGGTGGTGGGGTTCCTTTTTCTGCATCGGCAGATTTATTTGACCATTATCTCTTGTGTCATTCAGTTCTACTCTATGTCCGACGGGAATCAGAGGAAGTTTTTGACGCTCTCATGCTGAAGACCCCCGATCTCAAAGGCTTGAGAAATGCGGTGAGTTTCTCTCCTTGGTCATCCTATGGCATGGAAGTTTGCTACCTTGGGATGAAGTGCTGAAGAAGAAGAAGGGCAACTTGGCAACTAAGCTGGAGAAGGGCAACCAGCAGATCTCCAGAAAAGGAAGGACAATTTGAGTCAGACTGTCTCCAATCCCAGATATTAATCTCTTCCTAGGTTTCTTTTGTTGTTATTAGTTGCAAAGTTGTGTCCAACCCATCGCAACCCCATGGACAATGTTCCTCCAGGCCTTCCTGTCCTCTACCATCCTCTGGAGTCCATTTAAGCTCACGCCTACTGCTTCAGTGACTCCACCCAGCCACCTCGTTCTCTGTCATCCCCTTCTTCTTTTACCCTCCATCTTTCCCAGCATTAGGCTCTTCTCCAGTGAGTCCTTCCTTCTCATTAGGTGGCCAAAGTATTTGAGTTTCATCTTCAGGACCTGGCCTTCTAAAGAGCAGTCAGAGTTGATCTCCTCTAGGACTGACAGGTTGAATCGCCTTGCAGTCCAAGGGACTCGCAGGAGTCTTCTCCAGCACCAGAGTTCAAAGGCCTCCATTCTTTGGCGCTCAGCCTTCCTTATGGTCCAACTTTCACAGCCATCCATAACCATAGTCTTGACTATACGCACTTTTGTTGGTTTCTTTATCCCATTTTAACTTTTAAAAATTCTACGATTTTGCTTAAATAATGGGAGGAAACAGCTACTGGATGTATTAAGAGATGGCTCCACTTAATCAATGTTGTACAACGATTCTGGTGCTGATAAAAAAAACCCAATTTGAGGATGCTGCATTTTGAGGCCTTCTCTAAAGAAATGTTTGGTTGGGATTATAACTAGCCCATTGGCAGCCTGACCTGGGGAATGGAGTCCATTTTGCATTAAACTAGAGTTTGCTAACTGATGGTTTATGGGAAAAGCCACAGTTTGTTGGTTGTATTTCCACAAGGTGCTAGGTCATGAATGGTGATTTCTATTCTTCAATGAATTTATTTACTGATGAGATTCAGCTGGTTCAGGCCGGTTCGGGAAAACCAGTTGTTAAATTGCTGTCTGGCCCTGCCCCTTCCCATCCCGCACCCTTCTAGGAGTCCCCCCCGCCCTGCACCCAGTTTTTGCTCCCAGGAGGCTGCAGGGAGGCTTACAAAATGGGGCGCAGGGGGACGGCACAACCTCCCTACACCCCGTTTATACTCCCAGGAGGCTGCAGGGAGGCCTACTAGGCCCAAAACATGGTGCGGGGGGCCGCTGTGCCTCCCTGTGGCCCATTTTTGCTCCCAGGGGGGTGCAGGAAGCCAAGTGCTGCCTGTCACACATCCCTGGCCACGCCCACCATCGCCACGCCCACCCAGCCGGTCATTAGGGCAGATAACTGGTTGTTAAATTATTTGAATCCCACCACTGACTGTATTCATATATTGCACTCCTTAAATCAAACCATATCACATGAAGAACTAGCATAGTGTGTGAACCTCATGAATATAAACCATAGGGACAACCAGCGCTTAAACAACAAACGGCTCCTACTTTTCAGTTCCTGTGAAAATTTGTGTTTCACCATCAAAGACCCCATGTCTAATTTGGTTTCTAAGACCTGTTTCTGGAGACTGTTTCTCTGTTCATTCTGTACTCTCTTTCTCTCTAGATTTTGCCTCTTTTAGCTTGGCCTGGCTGGAAGGTTCTCCCCCTTCTCTCTATCGCCCTGCACATTTGCTCAATGTTTAAAGAGCACACAATGCTTGAGCATATTTCTATGATGTTTATCAGCACCGTTCCTGATAACCCTCGGCTCGGCTTTGCTGAGGCGGGGAATAAAACAAACAAATCTCCTGAAATGATCTGATAGCCATATTTATGGTTTTGCTTTATGTGTGTGTGTGTGTGTCTCTTTCTATGTGTGCCCCCTGCTTTTGCACACTTTCAAATTGGAAAAGAGCAAATAACAAATGTCTTTTTCTGAAATTGCCTCCTTGGGAGCTGTAGTTTTCCACACTAAAATGGTTTCTCTGCTTGCAGAAATGAGGCTGTAGCTTTCCCCAAAAAGGGATGGCTGAGAAGTAGAATAGAATACTGTAGAATAACAGAGTGGGAAGGGACCTTGGAGGTCTTCTAGTCCAACCCCCTGCTTAGGCAGGAAACCCTATATCATTCCAGACAAATGGTTGCCCAATCTCTTCTTAAAATCTTCCAGTGTTGGAGCATTCACAGCTTCTGGAGGCAAGCCGTTCCACTGATGAATTGTTCTAACTGTCAGGAAATTTCTCCTTAGTTCTAAGTTGCTTTTCTCCTTGATTAGTTTCCACCTATTGCTTCTTGTCCTGCCTTCAGGTGCTTTGGAGAATAGTAAGAAACATGAATCTGGCCAAATCCACATATTGTTCTCCTTTAGGGAAGAGAATTGGGAGACCAGGTTTAAAATTGGCCCCAATACTGTATATCATATGTTTTAGGCTGGTTCTCAGACTGTGTGATGCTAAAATACTGTTTGTTTGCTTTTGGCTTAGTACAATTTGTGAATCTTGGCTTTGTGGCTTATTCAACAAATAATGACTAAAGCAAACTAAGCATGACCTGTGAACCATCATTGAGTATTTTTTTTTAATTTGATTTATATGCCGCCCTTCTCCGGAGACTCAGGGCGGCTTACAGTGCATTAAGCAATAGCCTTCATACTTTTGTATATTTATACAAAGTCAGCTTATTGCCCCCACAATCTGGGTCCTCATTTTACCCACCTTAGAAAGGATGGAAGGCTGAGTCAACCTTGAGCCTGGTGGGATTCAAACTTGCAGTAATTGCAAGCAGCAGATGTTAATAGATGTTAATAACAGGGTGCTTTAAACCACTGTACTACAGGCTCTGAGTATTGAAAGAACTTCTCACCAAAAGTTAGGAAGGTTTTCCTAAGGTACAAAATATATTGTTCTAGAGGCATAGAAGGTCAAGAATAAGCAAAAAAAAAAAGTCACAATTGTGGCCCCAATTGTGTAATCACAACATTGAGGCCACCCTCTTGAATTTTTTTTCTTGATCCTCTCCCAACTCTATGGGTATCCATGCATTGTTTTTGTGTTGCAAGAGAAGGTTTAAACCAGTGTTTCAGAAGAAATAAATGTTAGAAACAGAGATTAGCTTAAGCCAACATAATTCCATAACTAGAATAGGATTTGAACAGTTTTTTCCTGGTTCTCATTCTCTTTATCACCTAAGTAGGTTAGTTCTCAGCTCTCAGTTGTTTGATTTTGACATGGAAATCTCTTTGGGATGATGCAACTGCAACTGGTTTATGGTCAGAATTGAGTGAAACAAGTGGGGAAGTATTATATGTACCGCAATACCAACCATGAGTTTTATAAGCCCAGGAATCCATTCATCGATATGTGCAGGTTAATGTAAACTAATCTTTTTTCATTTTCCAGATTTCAGAAAAATATGGCCTGCCAGAAGAAAGCATCTATAAAGTCTACAAAAAGTGCAAACGAGGGTAAGTTATAGTCTGTTTCCCTTGTATAACGTTCCTGGTTCTTGGGCATGCAATGGGTCTAGCAAGTAGGCAAGAAAATGTATACATGGAAAATAGAATTTGGAAGCAATTAGAATGTATTAGCAATTAGTATGCACCTAAGACAAATTCCTTGTGCGTCCAATCATACTTGGCCAATAAAGAATTCTATTCTATTCTAGAACTGTTGGCCAGCTTTCAGTGTCTAGGGAAGGAATAGTATCAAATTAATTTGGAAGAAATGGTTGGCATATAAATTGAAAAAGGAGAAAGAAAAGAAACTGATGCACCAATTAATGGAAGAAGAAGGAACACTTCATCAAAATTATGATAAAAAGAAACTGATTCAAAATTACTATGAAAAATTATATGATCAAGAGCAGGGGCGGATTTCAAAACCTGTCGCTACCAGTTCACTCGTGGGCACTCGTGCATGCGCAATGCACAATGTAACCTGCCGCCGCCGCTACCTGTTTGCTCGATCTGGGGCAAACTGGTAGCAACCCACCACTGATCAAGAGACAGAAATTCTGCATGTCTTGATTAAGAACAACCAGAATCTTACTGGATCCATCCAAAGGCTTATCTGGTTCAGCATTTCATGGAAACAATACCCTTTCCTCCTTGCTGTGGCCCAACAGGTCATCTTTAGAAATGCCCTCTGGGTCAGGAGATTGCTGCCTTGTAAATTAATGATATTCTCAACTTTCCATCTGGAAACCTCTGTATGAGCATCAAGTATGAGATGGGGACTATGATTAGCCATGTTCTTTGGCTACAGTCATAATCATAAGTTTATTTGTCAAGCATATATAAGATAACAGGTAAAAGTATAAACATAATTTGAATACATGAAAAGAATAAATAAAAAGGAATATTAGGATAGGGATGGTAGGCACGCTGGTGCACTTATGCACACCCCTTATTCCCAGTGATGGAAGCTGCTTGTCCTGAGCTTCAGTGGGCTTCCCCTGTGTCATTACTTTGGTGAAAGCCGAAATGACCTATAGAGATGTTTCTCAACCTCAGGAATTTTAAGATGGGTGGACTCCAACTCCCATAATTCCCCCAGCCAGCATTGGGTTCATTGGAATGCAAGGTCATCGTGTGGCAGTTTGGTTGTAATTTAGGGCAATGTGTGACTGTAGCCAGGGCTGGTTTATTGAGTGAAGCATAATTAAGCCATGCCACGTGCTTAGGTTACAGCTCCTGGGAGATCCACACCAAAAATGGAAATTCTCTGGTCACTTTTGAACCTTCCAGCCTCTCTCACCTTAGCTCAGTGTTCCTCAGCCTTGGCATTAGTAGTGGTCTTCAACTCCCAGAATTCCCCAGCTATTGGTGGCTAGGGAATTCTGAACTCCACTCATCTTAAAATTGCCAGGACTGAGAAACCTAGTCTATTTACAGGGATATTGTGAAGATAACACTGGAAGGAGAGTCCATTGCTAGCTAGAGAATTCTGGGAGTTGAAATCCACACATTTTGAAATTTCCAAGGTTGAGAAACAT
>WNWU01000029.1:3968275-3978536 GCA_012654045.1 Ptyas mucosa | reverse complement strand
CATCTATATATATATATATATATACGTGATGGCTCAGTGGCTAAGATGCTGAGCTTGTCGATCGAAACTGCCAACTTAGCAGTTCGAAAGCATGTAAAAAATGCAAGTAGAAAAATAGGGATGGCCACATGACCACGGAGACGTCTTCAGACAGCACTGGCTCTTTGGCTTTGAAACGGAGATGAGCACCGCCCCCTAGAGTTGGGAACAACTAGCACATATGTGCAAGGGGAACCTTTACCTTTATATTCATTGTTGGAAGAGGTGGTGTTAATTAATTGCAGTAGACAATTTGTACAAATATTAAATATGACACTAGGAACAATAGGAACTATAGGAACAATAGGAACAATAGGAACAATAGGAACAATAGGCGCAATAGGAGCAATAGGAGCAATAGGAGCGATGGATGGATGGATGGATGGATGGATGGATGGAGGAATGAATAAATGACATTCAAGCAGCCGAGTTATATCATGGAACATAAGATGGCTGCTTTCAGAGTCTGCCTTTCCCCTTCAAGTGACAGGAATTACCTTCAAGTATATTGGCTGCAGATGACAAGAAACATAATTCCAAAAAAATATCATTTTATTCTACCATATCCCATAATATATCCATGCTTTGTTTTGTTTTATTGTAATCACTACACTGTTAATGAAGAAATCAAAGACAGAATAGTAGTACAAAATGTCCTCAGTGCTTGCTTTTCTGTCTGAAAGTTCCTCCTGGCTCACTCACAAAAATCCCACGTATCCCAAGAACATCAGGTTGGGTGGGAAGAGCTCTTAGAACAAATCTCCATCTTCCTCTGGAAACGGCTGGATTCTCCCCTCTATGGAAGACTATCAAGCGATATCCGGCAGTTTTTTCTTCTCCTATTCTGCCCAGCCTTAACTTTGGATCCTGCATTGTTGTTGATATCCAACGATAGCGTCCAGCTGACTAACCCTTCCGTTGTTTTCTTCTTCTTCTCTCCCAGGATCTTGGTAAACATGGACAACAACATAATCCAACATTACAGCAACCATATGGCTTTCCTCCTCGATGTGGTGGAAGCTGAGGAGAAGTTCCAGGTGACCCTCAAGGAGCTCTGAAGACTTCAAAACCTGCACTTCTGTGGGATGATTGACAGCGGGGCAGAGTTTCACTCTCCTTCTGCGCAAGCCCAACCCATCAGTTCGGAGTATTTGACTGGTCCGCAACCCCCTTTGAAGGGGGAGAAGTAACCAGAGATGGTGGCCGAGCTCTACATGTGAAGAGGGTGTAGAAGATCCATTCTCAATGTGAATGTGGAACTTCTCTCCGTTACTGTTACTACCGTTGCTATTGTTATTATTATTGTTATTATTTTATACTATATTATGATGCTGGTTGTCTGCCAGACCGAGAATTCTAACCTTTTTTCCCCGTTCCAAACTTAGGGGGAAAAAAGCTCTGTCAGGTAGCAGTGCCTAAATCTCCTTTGTTTCGCTTTTTTGGAAATGGTTTAGTGTCAACTCTTGGGGCCAGGAGGCAAAAACCAAGTTCTGGACATGGTGAATTTTCAAACTAGCTTCAAAGACGCATCCCTGCGGCTCCTCTCATCCTACGTCCCTTCTTGCCTCAGAGGCCTGGATGTCCCCATTCAGAGCAACCGTGACTGTTTTATACATTTCCGATGCCTTTTTGTTATTTTATAAATATCCAAACATGTGCACGTGTATAAATATACCTTGTTTTATATATTGACATGGAGGAAAGTACAGCATTTCAAAACCAGCTGCCCTACAGTTTCCCTCCCCCACTCCCCGGGCTGTCTTTCCCCCTCCACCCTTCTACGTTCATTTTTCTAACTTTTTTTTTTTTTTTTGTATATTCTATTGTAATAAAGATTCAGTGACAAGAAATACAAGCCTGGCATAATGTAGCTCCGAGGAGAGAAGCAGTTTTCACGATTCATTACAATACACTGATTAAAATGCCTAAAAATCAAGATGGCGGCCACAACTACCCTGTTTCCCCCAAAATAAGACATCCCTTGATAATAAGCCCAATCGGGCTTTTGAGCACATGGCAATAAGGCCAAGCGCTTATTTCAGGGTTCAAAAAAAAATAAAACAAGACAGGGTCTTATTTTCGGGGAAACACGGTTCGCATCCTTTTTGCATGGAGGTAAAAAGGGGTAGAGTTTTGAACTCATTGGTTGTGGTAACCATCTTGACTTTTTTTTTCCTCCCGTGGAAACCTTGGTGTAGTAATGGATTGCAACCTTTATCACTCGCCTGTGTGTGTGTTTGTGGGTACGCCATCTCTTGTTCTTGGGGGGGAAGCTTGGAGGCAATTAAAATCCATTCCTACATGACCTAAGCCAGTAATGTCAAACCTTTTCGGCACCAAGCACCCAAACCGGTGTATGCGCAGGCCAGAGGACCAGAAACTCAAAGACCAGCTGGCTGGTGTGCATGCATGCGCACCAGCCAGCTGCTCTTCGGGTTTCCGGGGCTCTGGCACATGCAAAGATCAGCTGGCCGGTGCACATGAGTGCGCCGGAAACCATAAGAGTAGCTGGCGATGCCCTGTGTGCCCATAGAGAGGACTCTGCATATTCACCATCACGGACCTAAGCCATCTCTCTTTCTTCCGGGACAGTTCAAGAATTCAATAGAAGGGGATATCTGTAGCTCGGGATGGAACTGTGGAGTTCCTGGTGCCCTCAGAGCTCAAGGGTTGGGTTGTTTGCAGACGTTTCATGACCCAACTGAGTCGTATCATCAGTTCCAGGTGACATCGCCATCTTACCTAGACAATGTCCCCCGCTTGGGTAAGGAAACATCTGCAAGCAGACCACCAAGCTCGGCGAACACCGAGAACTTCACAGATCAGATTTGCTGCATTGCTGCAGGAAGCTAAATTGACTCCATAGAAAACTTTGAGAAATATGGGCTGTGAGCAGATCTTGACTCATCCATTCATGGCCATAACTGGTACGGCTGGGCTGGAATAAAAAGAGAAGTTAAAACAGCACATTTACCTCTGCACAATACAGGTAATCCATGACCTGCAACCTGTTGCTTGGCGACCGTTTAACATTCCAGTGGACCTATCTGGGGTATTTACAACCTGGATTCAAATTTCCAACCGTTAGGCCCCCATTGTGGTCAGGTGACTGAACTTTGGCTGCTTGGCAACCAGGTGCATTTAGGGCCATTTGCAGCAACCAATGGTCACATGCCCATTCTTTTGCTGCTTTTTTGTGGCAAAACTGACTTATAGCAAATCACTGGTTGACTTAATTGATGCAAAAAAAAGGGTCATAAATTGAGTCAGTCACAAGACCAACCTGCTTTAACAGCCATCACAAGTCTTGAACATGTGGGCTCCGTTACAGTCGTAACCCAAGAGCTACCTTTATCCCAACCTTGTCCTTCAGTTAATGAGGCTATGAATAAAGAGTCCCCTTTGGGGGGTGGGGGGGTGGGGCAATGGGCAGCTACGTAAATTTGATTAGTAAACAAACAAATAAAAAAATGGTCCCTGACAACTGAACTTGAGGACCAAAGGAAAGGATGGCAAAGAGGAGCAGCCAACACAAGGAAGAATAAAAAGCTTGGAATTCTGGGTGGAAAATGTCAGGAAGAATTAAGTGGAACACGTTTGACAAAGGAAAAAAAAAGCTTTCTTGAATCAGAAGTAAAGAAGCTTCTTGGGTGAGAAGCGAATCATTTTCGAGGAATAAAAAAACGAGAAGGCCAGTTGCCTTTTGGAAAAGCACCTTTGATACAACTACGACCTGGAGCAGGGGTCTCCAACCTTGGCAACTTTAAGACTTGTGGACTTCAACTCTCAAGAGTTCCTCAGCCAGCTTTGCTGGCTGAGGAACTCTGGAAGTTGAAGTCCACAAGTCTTAAAGTTGCCAAGGTTGGAGACGACTGACCTGGAGGATTGAGAATCTCCACAGACATTCCCAAATGACCGTTTTGCCCTTTTCCCAAAGGGGTCTCCAGGTTGGCGTTAAAAAAAACAAAACAAAATGGCGGTCAGAATGGTGTCATCAAAACTCTGGCCCATTTTATGTGTTGGGTATTGGTTTTTTTAATCGCCACCTACGAGTGCCCTTGCCTTTTCCTGTTGGTTCACCAGTGAACATCTAAGTAGGCATTTGCAAAAGCTGGAAACGGATCTGGGTGGACCTACCTGTCACCTAACAGGGAAGCAGCCCTTCAGTCTATTGATTCTGGTTTAGCATGTTCAAGGAACTGCTATTACCAGCGAAGTTATGATTTCCTGCCCAGTTATACAACTTTGCCCAGGAGGATGGCCCATCGTTCCTTCAACCGTTCTCCCGGGACCTGCTTGCCCAGAAGAAAAACTAAATATGACATGCTTTCATTGACACCTAAAAGGCAACAGAAGTTAAGCCAGATTTTTTTAGACAGAATAACAGAGTTGGAAGGGACCTTGAAATCCTCTAGTCCAGGGGTCTGCAACCTTATACACTCAAAGAGTCATTTGGACCAGTTTCCCACAGAAAAGAAAACACCGGGAGCCACAAAACCCTTCCCGTGCCTGACTATTTCTTGAGTGGCCACAAAACTAGCATATGTAGTCGAATTAAACCTTCTGTTTTTTTCTGAAACTTTTCTTTTCTTGGATTTATTCATGGTTGGCCTACCAGGGGTTGAAAAGCTCCATAAATCGCGTGCCGGCAAGTGTTGCACATTGGTGGTTGTGAGTGATATTTTGAGTGACAGGGAGCCACAGCAGAGGGGTGAAAGAGCCACATGCGGCTCCAGAGCCACAGGTTGCTGACCCCTGTTCTAGTCCAACCCCCATGCTCAAGCAGGAAACCCTATACCCGTGATGGCAAACCTACGGCACGCATGCCAGAGGTGGCACATAGAGCACACATACACATGCACCGTCGTCCCAGGTCAGATCTCCGTGGTGTTTCTTTCGTGAGCTTCTGTTTCCCTGCAAACGACGAAACAGGAGCTCACGAAAGAAAAAGATCTTACTTCTTACTTCTTGCTGCGCTGCCGGTGTTGGGATGCTCTACCTCCCGCCAGCCCGCTGGTCTTCGGGTCTCTGCTGCGCATGTGCACACCTTTCAGTTTGGGCATGCATGTGGGCGGTTTGGGCACTCGGTGTCTAAAAGATTCGCCATCATTACCCTATACCATTTCAGACAAATGTTTATCCAATCTCCTCTTCAAAATTTCCAGTGTTGGAATAGCCACAACAACTTCTGGAGGCAAGTTGTTCCACTGGTTAATTGTTCCATCAGGAAATTTCTCCTTAGTTCTAGGTGGCTTCTCCCCTCAATTAGTTTGCATCCATTGGTTCTTGTCCTGCCTTCAGGTGCTTTGGAGAATAGGTTGATCCCCTCTTCTCTGTGGCAGCCCCTGAGATATTGGAAGATTGCTATCTTGTTACCCCAGTCCTTTGTTAAACCAGACATGCCCAATCCTTGCAACTGTTCTTCGTATGGTTTGATCTCCATTGAATTAGCTCTTATAATTACAGTCCGGTCATATATTTTAAGGTTATCCCTTTTTATCATATGAAAAATACGATTTGGTATGAACTTATGGAGGTCTCTGTGGACGAAGCCTGAGACGTTGGAAGGTCAGGGGTGAGCCTGGCATTGCAAAGATGGGCATTGCTTGTTGAGTGAATTATGATCTTCTACAGTATGGGAAGATCGCAATTCACTCAGCAAGCAAGGTCCATCTTTGCATTGCCAGGCTCACCCCTGATCTTCCAACTTCTCAGGCTTCGTCCACAGAGGCCTCCAAAAGTTCTTTTGGATGAAAAGTTAAACTATCCACCACTAGCCATAGCTATGTTGAGGAACACTGCTGTAGGAACTCTTTGTGTTTTCATATCTATCTTCTGAATCTGCTCCTAGTTTCCTTCACACAAGATGCTTCACTAAATTACAATATTTTTCAGAGTATAGGACACTCTGGACTATAAAATGCACCTACCTTTTCGGGGGAGAAAAAAAAATCTGCCTCTGCCTCCCAGCAATCTGCCTCCTTGCAGCAAACAGCATGTTTCATTTTCATTTTCAGCACAACCTGATTAGCACAAGAAAAAAAAGCTGCCTCTCCCTCCCGGCAATTTGCTTCCTTGCAGCAAACAGCAGAGGCTGAAAATGGGGCATGCGGAGGTGACAGTAGGCAATGACAATCCCTGCAGCCTGAAACAGCTGATGGTCGGGAGGCCGATCCAGCTGACAATCAGCTGCTTGTGCTAATCAGGCTGTGCTGAAGCTGAAACGGGCTGTTTTCTGTTTGCTGCAAGGAGGCAAATTGGGGCTACATTCAGTGTATAACACGCACCCAAATTTTCACCCTTTTGGGGGGGGGGAAATGCATCTTATACTCCGAAAAATACGGTAGGTCCAATTCTAATAGGAGCATTTGTCCAACATGCTCTGTTTGATTTATTGACCCAAATGTGCTTTGTGAAACAGGTCCATCTACTTAGTTTGTGGCTGACAATAAATCTCATTGAATTAGCACCCACTCAGTTTCAGACACTGTTATGAAAGCAAGAGTTCTGTGTCCGTCTTCTCCATACCTATAACTGTGTAAATGTTTTTGTATCTTTCCCACGAACATTTTCCCCAGCACTTGGGTTTCCCACAGTCAAGAAGTAAATCTAAACCATGTCAGAATTTTTCATTTTGGCCCAGAATTCCTGCCAAGAAAAATTAGTCCCTGGCCTGAAAATCAGTAGTGAAACAATAATGACTTTCTGTCCAAAACCCTTTTTCAATCCTACCATTCATGCACCAATGAAAACCGAATGTTTTCCACCATTCAAAAGATAGACAGGATTTTCAAATGATCTAAAAACAGACTCCGCCAAAACCAACCTTGTGGAATCTCTCGCTTTATAATACGGGCACCCACTTGTTGCTGATGTTGTACATGAAGGATTGTTTTTGTGGAATAGGGATGTTGTAAGTGCCTGGAAGGAGAAACACAGAATTTTAAGGGATCAGCTTGCAGGATGTGAGCGCTCCTTCGCATCATGTTTCTCTCATACCCCTTGCTTTCTGCATTATAGATAGTCCTTGACTTATAACCACAGCTGAGCCCCAACAAATTTCTGTTGTTAAGCAAGACAGTTGTTAAGTGAGTTTTGCCCCCATTTTACAACTTTTCTTGCCACAATTGTTCAGTGAATCACTGCAGTTGTTAAATGAACCGGGGCTCCCCGTGGATTATGCCTGTCAGAGGGTCACAAAAGGTAACCGCCTGTCCCAGGGGCACTGCAACCATTGTTACATTCTAGTTGTCAAGCATCTGAAATTTTGATCACTTGGCCATGGGGATGCTATGGGGGTGAAATGCTCCCGGTTCGGACCGGATCGCCCGATCTGGTAACGATGGAGGTGGGTGGTTCGGAGAACCAGTAGCAAAAATCCCTCTCCCCCCTCCCCCATGCCCAGCTGAGCCACGTGATCATCAGAGGCTTTTTTTTTTATTTTTAAAAGCATTTTTTCTACAACCTCTTCGGCCGAAAAAATGCTTTTTAAAAAAAAAGCCTCTGATGATCATGCGGCTTAGCTGGGATCATCAAAGGCTTTTAAAAGAAAAAAAAACCCTTTTTTTCTTTTAAATGCCTCTGATGATCCAAGCTGAGTTGCCTGATCGTCAGAGGCATTTAAAAGAAAAAAAGTCTCTGCCGATCAGACAACTCAGCTGGGATCGTCAGAGCCTTTTGAAAGCATTTTTTCTACAACCTCTTCGCCGAAGAGGTTGTAAAAAAATGGTTTTAAAAGTTTAAAAAAAAAATTGGCCATGCCCACCCGGTCACATTACTCCACCACCACCAAGCCACACCCACAGAACCGGTAGTAACAAATTTTAGGTTTCACCACTGGGATGCTGACATGGTCATAAGTGTGAAAAACAGTCAGGTCCATTTTTTTCAGGGCTGTTGTAACTTCGAGCAGTCCCCAAACAAATGGTTGCAAGTTGAGGACTACCTATATTAAAATAACAACCTACTTATTTTAGGAAGCTTTCTCCCTGCTCGGCAAATGTAAGGGGGGGGGGGTATCGTATGCTTAGGTATCGTAGTTGATCAGATGCCAGCAGCCAACAGAACTGCAGAGGAAGCAGTTCAGCTATGGGCTGGGTTACTTCTTTCTTTCTTTCTTTCTTTTTTTTCCAAGCAACAGGGCTCCAGATCAGATGCATGAAAAACAGAAATTCAGCAGGCGTAGCTGCATCTGCATGTCGGGCGGAGCAATGTCTAGCAAATTCCTCCTTTCTCTGCACTTCCCGGCACAGATGTGCTGCCAGGAAAGAAAATAAGTACCAAGGAATCTGTGTGTGCAACCACAAGTTGGGACTAGAAGGAGGCGCAAGCGGCAACGACGAAGCAGCATTTTCCTCCACCTCCTTTTGCTGCAGAAGCTCCATAAAATGGTTCCCAGGCAGGCTGTCTTCACACATCCTGCTAAGCCAGGGGTGAAATGCTCCTGGTTCGGACCGGATCGCCCGAACCGGTAGCAATGGCGGCGGGTGGTTCGAAGAACCGGTAGCAAAAATCCCTGTGCCCCCACCCCATGCCCAGCTGAGCCGCAGGATCATCAGAAGCTTTTTTTTTTTACTTTTAAAAGCATTTTTTCTACAACCTCTTCCGACGAAAAATGCTTTTAAAAGTTTTTTAAAAAGCCTCTGATGATCGCGCGACTCAGCTGGGATCATCAGAGGCTTTTCAAAGCATTTTTTTCTGCAACCTCTTGGCCAAAAATGTCACTGCGTTCTTGTATTTCCCAGCTGAGCTCTCATTTTGGACTAATAGACTTACTGTAGTTTTGCCAAGTCGTTATCAGTAACTAACTACTGCACATCCTCTGCATTCCTTTTCTAGTCTTTCTTCTTACTCCTTTGTTCTCCCTGCCAAGAGGTCCGGCAGGAACGCTGCCAAGATGTAGCTCATTAATTTAGGTAGCAAGTATTTCTATTTTACTTTTACAATAAAAATGAGTTTTCTTAGAAATACTTCTTCGGTTTTTATTTTCTCAATGTATACTTTCAAGGAGAGCCACGGTCCAAACCTCTAAACCAGGGTGCAATTATCCCAGAGCCAGGATGGGATCAATCAACGCCCTGACAAAAAGATGGTAAAAAAATGCTTTGAAAAGTTTAAAAAAAAAAGTTGGTCACGCCCATCCAGTCACATTAACCCTCCCACCAAGCCACACCCACAGAACCGGTAGTAACACATTTTACATTTCACCCCTGTGCTAAGTCAGGGGTGTCAAACTCAAGGCCCACGGGCAGGTTCCGGTTCACACAGTGGTTAGATCTGGTCCACAGGGCTGCTCTGGAAACAGCGAAGGGGCAGCCCGCGGTACCTCTGCCAGTGAAAACGGAGATCCGTTTTCGTTGGCAGAGAGTTGCAGGAGGCCATTGCAGCCAAAAACGGAGCTTGGGAGCCTGTTTTTACTGGCAGAGCACTCAAGCCACCACAGGTGCCCCCAACACGAGTGACATCAACCTGGCTGTGCCCCCCCTGCCCCCTCCCCCAAGCAGTAGTGGGTTTCAAATTCCAGCACTACCGGTTTGCTGTCAGG
The DNA here is from genome assembly GCA_012654045.1 of Ptyas mucosa. Classification (NCBI taxonomy): domain Eukaryota; kingdom Metazoa; phylum Chordata; class Lepidosauria; order Squamata; family Colubridae; genus Ptyas; species Ptyas mucosa. Next base: position 3,968,953 of record WNWU01000029.1, on the reverse strand, counting down.
AACGCAAGCGTGCGGCGCTTCTGTGCATGCAGAGAAGGTTCTGCACATGTGCAGAGTGTTTTTGATGATGGATGGGTGGGCGGGCGGAGCCTCCCGCCACCACCACTGCCCTCAAGGTCAAACACAACCCTGATGTGGCCCTCAATGAAATCGAGTTCGATACCCCTGCGCTAAGCCATCATGGAATTTAACACAATCTAAGCATCCAGCATCCAGGCCAACCAAGCAGTGTTATGATTAGATTCACAGCTTGTACTAACCCAGGGTTTGTGGGAAAAACTAACACTGGCTGAGGTTCATAACACGCATAAAGGGTCTTGTTGGCTAAGGATGATGTGAGCTGTAGTCCAACTCAGTACTGGTAGTCCTCGATTTACAACCGTCATTGAGCTCGGGATTACAATTTGAAGTCATGCCGATAATTAAGCGGGTCATCATGCAACCGATCAATTTTAAGACTTTTTCTGTGGCAGTGAAATGAAGACGATGTCCACAATGGTCATTGTTTTTGATCAGAAATTAGAAGTAAATGCCAGTTTCCCGCAAACAAAAATGGCATGAATTGTAGTCACATCACCACAGACATTGCAAATGCTCTAGATGTAGATGTAGTCTTAAGTACTTTTCTTTCTTTCTTTCTTTCTTTCTTTCTTTCTTTCTTTCTTTCTTTCTTTCTTT
>WNWU01000029.1:3926821-3968265 GCA_012654045.1 Ptyas mucosa | reverse complement strand
TTTCTTTCTTTCTTTCTTTCTTTCTTTCTTTCTTTCTTTCTTTCTTTTGTGGTGGTGGGGATCCATTGTAACTTTGAATGGTCACTAAGAGACCGGACATAAGTCAACGATTACCTGTAGGAAGGTGCCTTGATTGGCAAAGACTGTATTCAGTATGAAGTGAAAGGCTATGGGAGGAGGGGGGGAAAAAGGGAGGCTGTAGGAGATGACCAGGCTGAGCCCAAGGGAGGGGTCAAACATGTCATCAGTCATGAGTCCCTTCGCTCCCACAAGAGTTCTAAGTCCCGCCTATCTTGAATTCCTTTCTATTCTTATCTCCCGCTAATTCCCCTTGACTGTTAGTAGTTCAGATTCTCATAGAGAGCTTAAGCTTGCAGTAAATCTTTATACTCATTTGAACTGCCTGGATCTCCTGATTTCCCTGGTGCTGGGAGGGGCCATGAGGCCATTGAAAAGACAAAACTGGGAGTCTTTTCAGGTTTGCAGTTAGGGGGTCGTGATTCTACTTGATCAGTTCTACAACTTTTGCACATTTCTGTACTATGAAGACCACTGAAGCTGGAAAGAAACACTGAGGGGGTCTCTTTTGAAAAAATGTGAAGGCAGGGGCATCCATGAGGTGGATCAAGAAGGTTAAGACAGCAGTCTTGATTCCCAGCAGACTTTTGAACTGATCTGACCCTTCAACCCATTTTTGTGAAAATACACTCAAAACAGAGACGATATTATGCCGGCAGTAAGATTTAAACAATAACCCTCCAGAGTTGAAGCAATTTACTTCAACTTGTACCTCCCATAAGATTTATAAACTATAAAGGAAAACAAACATTAATAAAGATGTTTAAAAATTCCTTCTAATTTTTTTTTTTGGTTCCTTTCTTAAAGGAAAGCCATAATTGTTCCTTTTAAAAAAAAACTATTTAGCTTTCCATGGGCTTTGAAAAGTTTTTAAAAATCCATTTAAGCCCTTCTCATATTTTAGGATGTGTAGTTTATCCTGATAATTCCAAATATTCAGCCTAGAAACTCTATTACCAGTGATTAATGACCACTTTTCATAAATCAAAGGCAACATTGCCATTGTCTTCATCTCAGACTCCACATTCATCTGTCAGAGGGACTTAAGAGATTTTTGGTGTCCTTTACTTCCTTTAACGGCTGAAGGAAATATTATGTTACCACTTGGGACTGATTGCTCACAAATCTCAAGCATGCTTTAGCCAATATCAACTTTTATGGGTTTTTTTCCCCCCAGGTGATGTCTTATTCCTATGTGAAGGAATATTCAGAACTGGTTAAAAGGGCAAGGAAGTGGGTAGGAGTCAGAGGTGGGTTTCGGCAGGTTCTGACCAGTTCTGGAGAACCGATAGTGGAAATTTTGAGTAGTTCGGAGAACCGGTAAATACCACCTCTGACTGGCCCTGCCTGCATCTATTCTCTGCCTCCCGAGTCCCACCTGATTGGAAGCAAATGGGGATTTTGCAGTAACCTTCCCCTGAAGTGGGGAGGGAATGGAGATTTTACAGTATCCTTCCCTTGCCATGCCCACCAAGCCACACTTACCAAGTCAAGCCAAACCCACAGAACTGGTAGTAAAAAAATTTGAAACCCACCACTGGTAGGAGTCTTTAAAAACATCATATACTGCCCTTCTGCAAATGCAGGATGTCCTTGACTTACGACACCAATCGTGACCAGAATTTCCATTGCTAAGCAAGATGGTTGTTAAGTAAGTGACTGCAGATTTTACAACTTCTTTTTTTTTTGCCATGACCGCGAAGCAAATCAACGCGAAGTTAGGTGAATCACTTGATAGTTAAGCGAATCCGGCTTTCCCCATTGACTTTGCTTGTCATAAGCTGGGAAGATTGCAACTGGTGATCATGTGACCCTGGGATGCTGCAATCATCATAAATCCATGTCGGTTTGCCAAGTTTTGATCACATGACCACGGGGATGCTGCGACAATCCTATAGCAAGCATGAGGACTGGTTTTAAGTTACTTTTTTCAATGCTATCATAACTTTGATCATTAAACAAACGTTTGTAATTCAAGGACTAACTGTACCGCAGCAGAAGACAAAAATGTCACTCCGACTAATAAAGCTGAATATCCTTTATCATACATTCAAAAGCCAAGGGGAAAGAGTAAGGAGAAAAGATTAAAGCGTGAGGGAAAAAATGAGGCAAGGAAATGACAGGATAGCAGTAGCAATAGCACTTAACTGACTTCATAGTGTTTTACAGCCCTCTCTAAGCGGTTTAAAGAGTCAGCCTCTTGCCCCTAACAATCTGGGTCCTCATTTTACCGAACTTGGAAGGATGGAAGGCTGAGTCAACTCTGAGCCGGTGAGAATTGAACTGCCAAACTACTAGCAACCGGCAGTCAGCAGAAGTAGCCTGCAGTACCGCATTCTAACCACTGCACCACCATGGCTGAGGATGTTTTCTGTGATCCAAGCTTTGGCTGATATTTGGCTTTTTAAAAGCCATTACTTGACCTAATTTCTGCGGATAACACCGGATTAGAAATCTTCCTTTTAAAAAACCAAATCACCATTGACATTGACAACATCACATTCAGTCAATTGCCGAAGGCAGTGTTACTTGGAACAGCTTATATCCTGCCACGGCACCTTTAACACCATCAAACAAAACATCTGCTATCCCAGGTCCTTGGGAAGGACTCAATAGGTGGATAAAAATGTCAAATCCAGTCTAAACCTCTGGCGGACTGTGCAGCCATTCATAATAAAGATAGTACCAATAGTAATAAGCACCTTGGGTGCAATCTGAAAACATGTGGAGCACCACTTGAACATCGTTGGCATTGTCGAAAGCACCATCAGTCAATTGCAAAAGGCAGCTTTACTTGGAAGAGCTTACATCCTGAGACAATGCCTTTAACACCATATCAAACACAACATCTGCCTATCCCAGGTCCCAAAGAAGGACTTAGTAGGTGCATGAAAATGCCAAATCCAGTCTAAACATCCGTGACCAACAATAATAAATAGGAAGATAGCCTTGGGGCAGTTCACAATATACAACTCTAGCTATGATAGTCATTTCCCGGTTGGGCAAGGCAAACATTACTGGACTGAAGAATCACACATTCATCATCTACCTTCTGTACTGGCACACCCTACAAGCTCCACCACAAGGTCATCAATGACCGAATCGTGTGCTTGCCAATGCAAGGAACCGAAGGATGTTTTTTCCAAAGGTAACTCACGATACAACCTGTTTACAAACTCTTGTACCGAATGACATGGAAGCCACGGGTCCTGCTAATTAACCTTTTCGATTAATTGGTGCCCAATATGTCACCTTTCTTGAGGTTTGGCAACAGGTTATGAAAGTCCCATTTTGTGTCAAGACAAGACAGATGCTTTCAAAAAGAAATCTCGGCCAAAAATACTTCTCAGAGGAAGACCAAGAGCTGGACTGAAATAGGCCAGCCCCATTGTTATTTTCGGCTTTGCTGCTGTTGACACCCCTCAGGGCTGTCTTCAAAATATAGACAAAAAAAGTCAATATGGCGAACATGACGGTAAACATACATAGAGCCTTGGTGGAGCAGCAGAATGCATGAAGGCTATTGCTTAACGCATTATAAGCCACCCTGAGTCTCCGGAGAAAGGTGGCATATAAATCGAACCAATAATACAATAAAATAAACAAAAACAGTTGGATTTTCTTTTTCGCTTGCTCTTGGCCTCTCCAGCCAGCCAGCTGACCCTTTTTGAATTTCACTTTCACTCTTCACAAGTGGACGACTGTCTGGTCTGCTATAGGGGCATTTAATAAGAGTTATATTCTCACCTGGTCCAGGTATGCCTTTGTGGAATTTATCACCTGTCCAGCGTTTTGTGTTCGAAACAAATACAGCGCTGGAGATGTAGTGCTTAGGAGGTCCTCTGTAGTCCACTATATCATATTGGCCGGGCCCTGGTAAAGGTGGATTTTGTGGGGGAGGGACAGCAGGGGCCGAGAAATTCAAGATGCATTTCCTCCTATCAAAAACAAAACATAGTCTTAAATTCTCTGTGGTTTCAAGCAAAACCGGGATTATTTTAATTGGGAGTGGTAACCTACGGCAAATCCTCCAACTAGAGATTTAGGGACTACTACAACTCCCATAATTCCCCAGTCTACATGGCCTAAAACTGTGTTTCCCCAAAAATAAGACCTTGTCTTATATTTTTTTGAACCCTGAAATAAGCGTTTGGCCTTATTGCCATGCGCTCAAAAGCCCGATTGGGCTTATTATCAGGGGATGCCTTATTTTCAGGGGAAACAGGGTAACAAATCTAAGTTGAGATTAGAACAAATTAGAACTAAGTTTAGAACAATTCTAGGCTGGCTCTTATTTTGTAGGGACATCTGCATGACATCATCTTGGCTTTCAAAGTTCTTGGTATTTCAAGACCCACCAGGATAGTGTGCATAACACTTTGGAGTCAGTTGCTTCAAAATGTACAAAATTGTGCCACCATAAAACCTGGCTGCCATTCTTTCCAGCAGTGTTTCTCAACCTGGGACAACTTTTAAGATGCATTCTAAACCTTCTGGCTTGGGGTATTTCTGGCAGCTTAAAGTTGCCAAGGTTAAGTAACACTGCTTTAAATCCAACATTTATTTTCCTAGGATTGTGCTAAGAAGAAGTTGCAAAGCTGGTTTTGCATGAACACCCTGGATGAACACAACCGCTATCCCTTCGAATCAGAAACATGACACATTCTTACTCTAGAACAGCGATCACCAACTAGTGGTTCGTGGACCACTGGTGGTCCACGAGAAAATTTTGGTGGTCCGCAGAAAAATTATTTGCATTTTTTTTATATTGCATTAAATCAGGGGTCCTCAAACTACGGCCCTTGGGCCGAATATGTGCAATGTACTTTTCTGTTGCTGCAGAGAGTCTCCCCCTTCGGGGTCTTTTTGTGAAGGTCGGAGGGGGGCAGAAATTCCGACTTGGGGTCTGCTTCAGCCTCCTGGTGTGGGGCTTTGGGCGAAGGTTGGAGGGAAGTGCTGCTGGTGGCAAGAAGCCAGAGGGCCTTGTTCCAGTGGGACTGCCTCATGGCCTGGAATTGGCTGACCATCTCAGCCCGCTGAGCCTCCAGGCACCTGTACCTGGCCTTGCACTCCCGCAGGTCTTCCCTCTGCTTGGAAAGCCTATGCTCGTAGCCCTGAGTGAAGTGCTTCTACTGAGCCTCCTTCTGAGTCAGATCCAATTTGAACTGAGCTCTTTTGCCAACTCTTTCTCATGGTGGCTGCTTAGCTCCAACAACTGCTTCCTGTTGGGACCCTAAGGAGCCCAGGCGGACAGGCGAGGAGTGGTGGGAGGGGAGGGGTGAGTAGAGGCCAGCAAGGCGTCCCTCGATGTGAGTGACAGCGAGCTGGCCATCAAGTTGGCCATGCCCACCCAGTCACACGCCCACCTAACCACGCCCACCAAGCCGGTCATTAGGCAGATGATATTAGTGATCCGTGGGATTTAAAATTATGAATTTAGTGGTCCCTGAGGTCCAAAAAGGTTGGGGGGTCCTGCTCTAGAATACCTTCCATAGAAATTCTGCATGGTAATTCTAGAGCATTTTTTAGAGACTTCTTGAAAAGAAGAGCAAAAAGTTGCTCTTCTCATTAGAAATATGGGACTCTAATGTCACCTTGACATCAATGGGAATTGAAATGGCCTCTGGATTGTTCTAGTATTTTCTGCCAGCAGAGATGTCCTTTACTTACCAGGTTTGATCTACCTCTTCCCTGTTTGGTTGGCTTATGGCTATTATTACCCACTGCCTGTTCCCCCTGCATTAAAAAGGCATGAGATGTAGTAAAGATACTCTGACCGTGTGCAGAGAGTAGCCGATTTCTATTAGGAGAGGAGGAAGGCTGAGCTCTGGGAAGTATTTGGGCAAGAATGTAGGGGGTAGATCTTAATCTTATCTCTAGCAAAATGTCTCCACTGTTTGCAGGACAGTTGCTATAAAATTGCTGGCTAATAGTTTTATTAGGCCTTGGGTCACATACGAGTGGGAAGTATGAAAGCACCTTTGGTTCCCTAGAGATTGTTAAAGAGAAGGTCAAAATCCATCGATGCCAAACTGGGTTTAGATTAGAGATTGAAAAATGAGTTCTGTAGTCCAGTCTCTACCAATCCAGAAATCTACTCAGTTATACATACCATAATATATTTACTGCTCTACGCACCCTGAGCAATATTTGCTATTAAGTTGTCACGTCTGGAATTAAGGAAGAAATGGATCCTGGCCTATTCCTTGCATGCTGATTCGTTCAAAGAAGGTGGGTTCACAGCCCTTTTCATAAACAGCCTGGGAATTTGCTAATCCAACTGCTTTGAGAGCAACCATTTATTTTATTTCACTTTTCTTTGATTATTTGGGGGTCACGCTACCAACATCGCTGTCTGCCTGGAATGTTCTTTTTGCAAAGGGTCCAAGGCAGAGGTGGTATTCGGCAGGTTCTGATCAGTTCTGGAGAACCGGTAGGGGAAATTTTGGGTACTTTGGAGAACCGGTAAATATCACCTCTGATTGGCCCCGCCCCCATCTATTCTCTGCCTCCCGAGTCCCTGCTGATCGGGAGGAAATGGGGATTTTGCAGTATCTTCCCCTGGAGTGGGGAGGGAATGGAGATTTTACAGTATCCTTCCCCTGGAGTGGGGAGGGAATGGAGATTTTACAGTATCCTTCCCCTGGAGTGGGGAGGGAATGGAGATTTTACAGTATCCTTCCCCTGCCACACCCACCAAGCCACGGCCACAGAACCGGTAGTAAAAATTTTTGAATCCCATCACTGGTCCAAGGATATGTGCCCAGAGAAAGAGTTCAGAGCAGTGTTTCTCAATCTTGGCAACTTTAAGACGTGTGGACTTCAACTCCCAGAATTCCCCAGCCAGCTGGCTGGGGAATTCTGGGAGTTGAAGTCCACATGTCTTAAACTTGACCAAGGTTGATAAGCACTGGTTTAGAGAGATGCCAATTGATTTGCTATTTAAGAAAAGGAGCTGGAAAGGATTGGCAAACGTCTTTTCGGGACTCACAGTCCAGAGAATCTCTTTGATGGTCCAATTGTGGTTTCAACCGCCTGCTGATAGGCTGCTGGTCCTGGGCTCAGCGTTTCTGGATCTGTTGTACGGCCTGTTTTGGATTTAAAGCAGGACACCAGCACTGGAGGAGACACTCTGATCAGGGAGTCTTTAATTCGGTAGTGACCTAAATTTAATAAAATAAAATAAAATATGGAAAAAACAACTTTCCAAATGATACAGTCAGGTATTATTCCCTTTTGCGAGCTGCCCGTAATTGTTTAGTTGAGATGGGCAGCCGCACAAATCAAATAATGACGATGGGAAAAGGAAGCAAAGATAGTACCAAGGATAATAGGTGCCGTGGGTGCAATCCCACAGTATCTGGAGACCTCTTGCTCACCACCGGCATTGACAAAATTACCATCAGTCAATTGCAAAAAAAAAAAAGCAGCTTACATCCTGCAGCGATGCCTTTAATTCCATCAAACAACATCTGCCTATGCCAGGCCCTTGGGAAGGACAGATAGTTAGATAAAAACGCCAAATCCAGTCTAAACCAGGGGTGAAATGCTACCGGTTTGCCCTGGTTCAGCCAAACCAGTAGTGATAAAAATTACCGGTACGGGCAAACCGGTAGTAAAAAAAAAAGCTGCCGGTTCAGGCGAATCGGTAGTTAAAAAGCTACCAGTTTGGGCAAACCAATAGTTTAAAAAAGCTACTGATTCACCTGAACTGGTATTTCTGACGATCAGCTGTGCTGCATGGTTTATATTTGCTAGAAAGCAGGAAATCCTGCTTTCTACCGAAGCTAAATCGCACAGCATAGCTGTCCCCCTCACCCACTCTTTTACTTACCTAGTGAAGTCTTCTTCAGTGAGAAGGCTGGGGAGGAACATGGGCCAGTCCTAGAGTCTGGGGAGGGCCCGGACAAGGGCTCTGCATAGAAGGCAGAACTGGGGCCAGGGCCATCTGGGAGTGATTCACAGACTCCGGAGCCCCAGGGTCGGACAGCAGAGTGGCAGAGGAACAGGAGGAGCCTGTTCCTAGTGCACGCACGCGCAGAGCTGCCAGAAGGCAAGAGCAGCTAAAGCAAAAGGGACGACTCAGGAATAAGGCCAGGAGATGATTGGCCCCTCCCATAAGGCTTAAAAGAGAAACAGAGACACTTGGGCCTTTTTGCAGGAAAGCAACATTGCTAACTCTGTTTCCAGTCGGCATCTCTTGTTTGTTTCTGAACTACATGGGGCTTTGCCAAGTAAGGCCTTTGGCAGGGTGTCAAAGAAGATAAAAGTTGGTGATTATCCCAAAGGACGTCTTCCGAAGGACTTGTTTTGCAATTAATTGGGACTCAGCTGGGAATGAGTCTCATTCGCAGCTGTTACAATAAAATAAGTTTGTTTGGGATTAATTGTGTCTTGTAATAACTCAGTAAGCCTAGGTCACAACACATTCATTACTTGGAATAAGAGTGAAATCTTCCAGCTTCTTGGGCAAAATGTTTTTTTTAGGACTAACAATTGGATTCCTGGGGTTGGGTGGGGGGAAAGGTATGCCATTCTTTCAAAGAATTATTTCAGTTTCTAAATAACAGTCTGTCCATGGAAAACTAAGCATTATACCCAGTCAAGTAGAAAAATGTTAGGAAAATAGAGCATTTCATTCCTTTGTTAAATTTATAGGTGGACAACAAATAATTTTGACCCAAGGCTGGTTACGCACAGCATTTTTATGCACTTGGCAAGGATGAACTGCCCTCTTTATGGAGTGCATTTTATTTCTGTCGTCCTTTCGAATATTATACCAAGTAAAGCACGTTTTTGCTTACATGGAGAAGGCACCCGTTCCCTGGTGCTGCATGACATGGTCCGTTTTGTTTTTGATGAGAAGACAGACTTGGCACCAAGTTTGTAGGTCTGTTTGCAAAGATCCACTGAAACCTGGAAATGCAAATCTGTATTTTGCAACAAGCTGATCTTTCAAATGTCATTGGATTGCTTTTTAATTGGACATTAAATCAGTAACAGAGTGGTCAATGCCTGGAATGCACTACCTGACTGTGTGGTTTCTTCCCCAAACCCCCAAAACGTTAACCTTAGACTGGCTACTGTTGACCTCACCCCATTCCTAAGAGGTCTGCAAGGGGCGTGCATAAGTGCAACAGCATGCCTACCATCCCGATCCTATTGTCCCCATTTATTTGTATCCATTTCATGTATTCATAAACATGTTTATACTTATATCTGTTACCTAATGCATGCTTGACAAAAATAAATAAATCAAAATAAAATCAAAATACTTCCCAAACAGTGACACTCGTTATACAATTTCTCCACCTGAAGTATTGCAAACGCATCCGCCAAATAATAGTCTGCTAAAATGCGTGGATGCTATTATTTTACAGTAAACTTCAATAACTAGCATGAAGATCCATCTTTATGGCATGGCCTTTGGTCACTCTTGGATAAAACTCTCTCTTGTACATTTTTTTTTTAAAAAAATAATAATTTACTCCACAATTTTATTAAAATACAAAATTTCGCACGGAGGGATGAAGTTGTCCAGAATCAGGTATGATGACCTGTGTTTTTTATTCTTTAAAGCAGTGTTTCTCAACCTTGGCAGTGAAGTTGACAATGTGTGGACTTCAGCTCCCAGAATTCTCTAGCAAGCGGCTGGCTAGGGAATTCTGGGAACTGAAATCCACCCATCTTCAGTTTGACAAGGTTGGGAAACACTGCTTGAAAGGATTTGTTTTGGTCTACATCAGGGGTGTCAAACTCAATTTCATTGAGGGCTGCATTCAGAGCTGTGGTTGATTTGGGGAGGCCGGCCGGGTGTGGCCGGCCAGGTGGGCGTGGCCAACCAGGTGTGGGTGACCAACCAGATAGGTGTGGCCAACTGGGTGGGCGTGGCCAGCTTGATGCCATTCCCCAAACTGCTGGCGTGTTTCCTCTTTGCATTGGGTTGACCGGGCTGAAGCCACGCTGGCCTGATCTTTCCTCTTCACATTGGGTAGACCAGGACGACCCTGCGGGCTGGATCCAACCACATTGCGGACTGGATTCGGCCCATGGGCCTTGAATTTGACACCCCTGGCCTACATGATCTCCATGGTCTTTATTAACAGATGTCAAGGGCAGAAACAATACCTGCTGAACAGAAGCTTGTTTTTCCCCCAGTTCACGTAAACCTGTTTTTTTAGTGACTACAAATAGATAAATTAAGGGCTCATTATCCTATGGTGAATTTTGCACAACCCTGAGGGAAAGGTGTAACTGCTGGATCTACTTTGTAAGGAATTCTTTATCTGAAAACTAATTACCCTTTCTAATCCATAAAAGACTCGGGCAACAAATTAGCCTACAAATAAAAGATCGTGTATTGGGACACTGATGACATAATTGGGACTTCAGAGCCTGGAGAAGCTTCCGCCAACCTGGTGCCCTCCAGAGATTAGAAAGATAGGGATGGTAATCCAATTCACCTGGAGAACATCAGAATGCAGATTCTTCCCAGCAGACTTCTCTATGTGGCACTAAGCATCCCTGCTAGACTGCAACTCCCATCATTCCTGGTCTCTTATGGTAATCTTTGGTGCAAGCTAGTAACATCTTTTATACTTGTCAAAAGAGAGAGACAATCCCACAAATCAGGGGTGAAATGCTCCCGGTTCGGACCGGATCGCGAGATCCAGTAGTGATGGCGGCGGGTGGTTCGGAGAACCGGTAGCAAAAATCCCTGCCCCCACCCTCCCATGCCCAGCTGAGCCACGCAATCATCAGAGGCTTTTTTATTTTATTTTTAAAAGCATTTTTCTCTACAACCTCTTCGGCCGAAAAAATGCTTTTAAAAGTAAAATTAAAAGCCTCTGATGATCACGCAGCTCAGCTGGGATCGTCAGAGGCTTTTAAAAGCATTTTTCTACAACCTCTTCCGCCAAAGAGGTTGTAGAAAAAAGGTTTTTAAAAGTAAAAAAAAAAACCTCTGACGATCAGGCAACTCAGCTGGGATTGTCAGAGCCTTTTAAAAGCATTTTTTTACAACCTCTTCGGCGGAAGAGGTTGTAGAAAAAATGGTTTTCAAAGTAAAAGAAAAAGAAAAAAAGTTGGCCACGCCCACCCAATCACATAACACCACCACCACCAAGCCACGCCCACAGAATCGGTAGGAACAAATTTTACATTTCACCACTGCCATAAATCCTAGCTTGATCTGGGTCCATTGCAGATGCCAAAAAAATATGATAAAGGCCAATCTGATCCAAAGTGAATCAGCAGCATTGGACTCTCATATCAACCAGTGGAGACAACCAAAGCAGCCTTTTTTATTAGTCCAGTGCTCTTCTGCTTGGTTGGACCTCAGCTCTCCTCTCTATGCAGCTGGCCTGGGGAAATGGAAGAGGGAGCTAAGACATTTGGAGTACCTGGTGATGGTGCTAATTACTTGCTGAGGTGACCCAAAAAGTGCAGATTCCCAGCCAAAGCACAACCCAGGTTTAAGAGCCTTGGATAGTACAGTGGTCTAAAGCACCCTGTTGTTAACATCAGCTGCCTGCAATTATTGCAGGTTCGAATCTCACCAAGGCTCAAGGTTGACTCAGCCTTCCATCCTTTCTAAGGTAGGTAAATTGAGGACCCAGTTTGTGGGGGCAATAAGCTGACTTTGTATAAATATACAAAAGTATGAAGGCTATTGCTTAACGCATTGTAAGCCGCCCTGAGTCTCCGGAGAAGGGCGGCATATAAATCAAATTAAAAAAAAAAAACCACCTTCAGCTGTGCATGCTCAGTAAAGGATCTTGGGCCAGGCCATCTTTCCCAGCATAGCCTACCCTACAGGATTGTTCTGGTAGGAAAAATGAAAGAGTATTCTGTCTAATGAATAAAGAGTGAATAAAGGGTGCAGCAAAGAGCAACAAAGATGATCAGTGGACTGGAGGCTAAAACATACAAAGAACAGTTACTGGGATTGGGTATGTCTAGTTTAATGAAAAGAAGGACTAGGGGTGACATGATAGCAGTGTTCTGATATCTCGGGGGTTGCCACAAAGAAGAGGGAGTCAAGCTATTCTCCAAAGCACCTGAAGACAGGATAAGAGGCAATGGGTGGAAACTAATCAAGGAGAGAAGCAACCCAGAAGTAAGGAGAAACTTGCTAACAGTTAGAACAATTAATCAGTGGAACAACTTGCCTCCAGAAGTTGTGAATTCTCCAACACTGGAAGATATTAAGAAGAGATTGGACAACCATTTGTCTGAAATGATATAGGGTTTCCTGCCTGAGCAGGGGGTTGGACTAGAAGACCTCCAAGGTCCTTTCCAAGCCCAAAACTAAACAAATAAATTAGACAATAGAGAGAAACACCAAAGAAAATATTTTGATGTGTTTTTCTCCTGTTGCTCAGAGCTCCATTCTGGAGCTCTAATCTAATTCTTTCCCTTTATCTTCTCAGGCTGAACTCTGCCTGAATGCATGCTGCAAATATGAGTCCTTCATTTCTTCCCGTTTGGTCTCCTCACCCACGGCCATAAATTATGGTGCTTGCCTATTTTTTTAAATAGGTCATTTCCTGTTTGGCTTCTCCAAAGGTTATGCGTTACAGTTAAGTCTAAGAGTAAATCATGAGTTAGTGATTAACTCAAGGAGGAGTTCTTCCTCCCAGGAGAAATCTTCTCTATAATATTCCGTTTCAGTTAATATTTTTATTAGGGTGGGCTGATGATAAGGCAGCGATGAATTGCAGGGAATGGCTTTGGGGCAAAAATTGAGAGGTGCATCAGAGAGATCAGTTGCCTTTTCTTCAGTTATCATTCCACCGTTCATTCATCTTTCCATGCTTCTCACTAGCTGACGAGTGAAAGCCACAAGGTAGACCAGACTATGAAACTCATGCCATATAGATCAGATTTGCTTCAGTAGACTATAGGCAGAGGTGGGTGCTGGGGGTTCTCAAGGGTTTGAGAGAACCTCTAGCTAAGATTCTGTGCAGTTCAGAGAACCCCCAAATCCCACTCCTGGCTGACCCCTCCCACCCCACCCCACCCCTCCCAGGAGTCCCCATACAGCCCGTTTTGGATGCAGGTAAGTGCAGGGTGTGCACAGAGGCTCGGGGAGGGCGAAAAATGGGCCTACCGGAAGTTCAGGAAGGCTTCTAGCCTCCAGAGGGCCTCCGGAGCCTGGGGAGGCTGTTTTTACCCTCCCGGAAGCTCAAGGAAAGCCACCGGAGCCCGGGGAAGGCAAAAATGCCCCCCTCACCATGGTGCAGGAGGTCAACTAGACCACGCCCACCATGGCCACGCCCACCCAGCAACCGGGCAGAGAACCCCTTGTTAAAATTTTTGAAACCCACCAGTGGTGGGTTGCCCCCGGTTCGCACCGGTTCTACAGAACCGGTAGTAAAACCGGCGGGAGGCTCCGCCCACCGACCCTGACGTCATCAAAATGCTTCTACGCATGTGCAGAAGAGGGCACAGCCCCACCGCAAACTGGTAGTAAAGGTAAGTAGAACCCACCCCTGAAGCCCACCCCTGGCTATAGGCCAGCTGTAGTAAAAGAACCTTGCAAGTCTGGATATGCTTGCCCTTAGCTCCCTTTATCCTCATGTGACCTAAGGAGGGACTTGTCTTTTTTCTCAAGTGCTTTTCTTGGCCTGGGCTCAAGCCTCTCTTATCTGACCATTGCCTTAGTAGCAAGTCATCCTCTTATCTTCATGGCCATTCCCTATATGCCCTCTACATTAAGACTTCACACAAACTATTCTTGAACTATATTGTACTGTACACTCTTCTGTTCCACTGTTGGTTGAAACTTTTCTTAGGATCAGCCACAACACCAAAAACATTAGCCGAGCTTTCAAGGTCTGCGAAATTTCTTCCCTAGATGAAATGCTACCAGAAAGCAGGGTCAGAGAAGATGTAATACAAATGTACCAAATCATGAGTTTTGTGGTGCATAAAATGTGGAGTAATAACATAGAGAAAAAAAAAAGTTTGGTTGCTCTATTTACCCCTGTAGATCCCTTGCAAACCAGGAGAGATCCGGCTTAACAGATCCATTCATGGCCTGATAGATCTATTCCCTATAATTCACCTCTGTCTCAGCTCTTCACTACACTGTATTTGATATAAAAAAACAGAGCCACCCATTCCAATTTCAGATTTGCAGCTCTACTTCGCTTTTTTTTTTTTTTGGAGAATGCTGTTTCTAATTATTCGTTTGTTTCTGAATGTGATTGAATAGGTTAATTTCCTATCTCCTGCAGTAGATGGCATCACTTAACCAACATTGGCTGCCCTCAAGTAAACTAAGAATGTTTGGACTGAGTTAACATTGGTTTACGCACATCTGAAAAACCAAGTGTGCCTTGATCTCTCATTGGTCATTAATAAATGGGTTTTTGATGCAAATGGGCCAATGCAGTCTTTTTCAACCTTAGAAATTTTAAGATGGTAGGTAGGGTACTTCATTCTGACAGAGAGTTGATAAACACTGCTTTAATGAAACCACGCCTTCCACAAGGTAGAAGTGAGCGGCTCACTTGGTGAGCTTCAATTCAGTTTCATCCTCCTCCATCGTTTTCCCCCAACTTGCCTCTTTCCAACCTTGACGTAGGAGATAATTAGGCTGAGCCCAAGAGAGGGGTCAGATGCATCATCAGAGTCCCTTCACACCTGTGGTGAAATCCAAATTCTTTTACTACTGGTTCTGTGGCTTGGTGGGCGTGGCTTGGTGGGCATGGCAGGTGAAGGATACCATGCAAAATCTCCATTCCCACCCCACTCTGGGGCCAGCCAGAGGTAGTATTTGCCGGTTCTCCGAACTATTCAAAATTTCCGCTACCGGTTCTCCAGAACCGGCTGAATACCACCTCTGGCATGGTCCTTATTTTGTGATGCTTGAGGCAAGAGTGAGAGGGCTCTGCTGGTTCCTAAGATGGCTTTCTTGTCTGACGAAAGAGGATAGTGTGGCACAGCTTGTCCATTTTTTTCTAATGTCTTTTCCCCCCTTATTTTTCCACAGGCTGGCAGTGATGGCGAAAGCATAGGCAGATTCCCCTTCTCCCAGAGGCTCTTCATGATACTGTGGCTCAAAGGAGTGGTCTTTAGCGTCACAACAGTTGACTTGAAAAGGTAAGGAACTTGCTGTTCTTAGGAACCTCTTACTCTACAGCAGTGCTGAAATCCAATTATTTTTACTACCGGTTCTGTGGGCGTGGCTTGGTGGGCGTGGTGTGGCTTGGTGGGCGTGGCAGGGGAAGGATATTGAAAAATCTCCATTCCCACCCCACTCTGGGGCTAGCCAGAGGCGGTATTTGCCAGTTCTCCGACTGCTCAAAATTTCCACTACCGGTTCTCCAGAACCTGTGAGGACCTGCTGGATTTCACCCCTGCTTCACACCCACAAGAGATCTAAGTCCAGCCCATGTTGAATACACATACACACACATACATAATATGCACATACATACATACATACATACATACATACATACACTCCTGGACTACTGATTTCCTGTGCTTGAAACTTTTGAAGTCCCAATCGGCCTTCTGCTCTCCACCACCCTTCCCTTGGGGCTATACGTCATTTCTTACATTGTATTCGTTGGGGGCTGGCCCAGTCTTTTTGGCAATCTTCCTGGCAAACGGTGGATGAAACATGCTAGAGTATCCCAAGCTGAAGTCTTTCTTGGCATGGAGAGTAGGTGGGATGTCATAGGCATTTGAAGCAGGATAGTTGGGAATTCTCTGGTGAGCAATCCGGACATCCTGCAAAGGTTGTAACGAAGAGAAGCTGAATAATTTTTAGATATACCATTGGGTCAGGTTTACCACCATCCCTACCCCAGAAAAGTTCATTTATGGCGTCCTTGTTGTACTCTTGAGCTTGGCTGTTTGCTTAGAAACGTTCCTTACCCAACTGGTGATGTTACCTAGTCAGGGAATGGAACGTCTGCAACAGTGGTGGGTTTTTAATTTTTTTTACTACTGGTTCCGTGGGTGTGGCATGGTGGGTGTGGCAGGGGAAGGATACTGCAAAATCTCCATTCCCTCCCCAATCCAGGGGAAGGTTATTGCAAAATCCCCATTTCCTCCCAATCAGCTGGGACTTGGGAGGCAGAGAATAGATGGGGGCGGGGCCACTCAGAATTTTTACTACTGGTTCTCCCAACTACTCAAAATTTCCGCTACCGGTTCTCCAGAACTGGTCAGAACCTGTTGAAACCCACCTCTGATCTTCAATCAAAGAACCAAATTCAGAGAGCATCATGGGCTCTCTTCTATAAGACTACACATCTCCGCCAGACAGAGAAGTGATTCATAAAATTTTAGAATGTGCTGAAATGGATAGGTTAACTTTTAAAATTAAAGATAAAGAAGACTCAGAATATTACCAGATATGGAAAAGTTTTTATGAGTGGCTAGAAAAAATGGGTAGGAATTAGAGGAAAAAAGACTAGGAATGTCTGTGTTAAAATAGAGATGGTTTTCAACTATAAGTATGATGATCTACAAAATGTAAAGAGGTCAAGATATAAGAAAATCCAGTTTAAACTATTTGGTTATAAAAGGTAAAGGTTCCCCTCGCACATATATGCTAGTCGTTCCCGACTCTAGGGGGCAGTGCTCATCTCCATTTCAAAGCCAAAGAGCCAGCACTGTCCGTAGACATCTCCATGGTCATGTGGCCGGCATGACTAAACACCAAAGGCGCACGGAACGCTGTTTCCTTCCCACCAATGGTGGTCCTTATTTTTCTATTTTCATTTTTTACGTTCTTTTGAACTGCAAAGTTGGCAGAAGCTGGGACAAGTAATGGGAGCTCACCCCATTACGCAGCACTAGGGATTCAAACCGTTGAACTGCCGATCTTTCGATCGACAAGCTCAGCGTCTTAGCCACTGAGCTACCATGTCATACTATTACAATTATACCTAATACAAGTGTTATCATATTATTGTTACTGTTACTAATTACTGTTATGAGTTCATGTGAATATTTTTTTTTAATTCTGGTCATTGTTTGTGTAACTGACACACCCTGCATCCGTACACTGTATTAAAAATGCTTATTTATTATATACACACACACACACACATACAAAAAAACCCCTATATATCTCTGATTTTTCTACATTGCCAGTTAAATCTAAGACAAGGAAAGGCAATCTTTTCATGACAGTGCTGCGTTCTATGCAGGGGTAAATCCAAATTTTTTTACTACCGGGTCTATGGATGTGGCTTGGTGGGTGTGGCAGGGGAAGGATACTGCAAAATCTCCATTCCCACCCTACTCTGGGGCCAGCCAGAGTTGGTATTTGCCGGTTCTCCGAACTACTCAAAATTTCCACTATCGGTTCTCCAGAACCTGTCAGAACCTGCTGGATTTCACCCCTGGTTCTATGTATCTTACTAAGAATTTTAGAAAATGTAGTGCCAAAAGTTCCAGAAAAACATTATCTCCAGAAAAGCTAAGGGGAAAATTTTATGTTCATTTTCATGGGAGGGTTGTGAGAGTATCATATTTCCTTTTGATTCCCCACCCACATTTTTATGATGAGATTGCCATCTGAACAAGAATTTTCATCCCAATGAGAACCCTCTTAAACTCCTCCCTGGAGTGGTAACATCACTGCAAGTTGATTTATGGCATCATTTTCACATGGCAACTCTTTTTCTTGGACAGGGCTCAGTGTGATGACAGCTGGTATTTATTTGCTACGCCAGTGACAGTTTGGACATATTGTCTCCGTGATGACATAAAATATAAGCTCACATCACATTAGTCAGGATTAAAATGTATCCTCTGATTAAAATATTCAGAATTAAACAAACTGGTATACCGAGTTGGTTAAGAACATGAATGCCAAAACATTTAAGCCAGACTCATGTCTGGCTTAAATGTCAGCTCAGATATATTACAGCAGGGGTGTCGAACTCAATTTCATTGAGGGCCGCATCAGGTTTGTGTTTGACCTTGGGGGGCTGAGTGGGTGTGGTCAGGGTGGGTGTGGCCAGCTCGATGTCACTCGTGTCAGGGGTGCCTGTGGCGAGCCGAGCATTCTGCCAGCAAAAACGGAGCTTGGGAGGGCCGCATGGCTGATTTCCTCAAACTTGTAAACCACCCTGAATCACTTAGACAGTGACATGGGTGGTGTATAAATTTAGTTAATAGCACTTAGACTTACCATATTTTTCAGAGTATAAGATGGACCGTTTTCCCCAAAAAAGAGGGTGAAAATTTGGGTGCGTCTTATACTCTGAATGTAGCCCTGCCCAGCTTCTCAAACAGAGGTTTCAGAGGCTGAAAAAAGCATCAGAAACGAAGCTTCAGGAAAAAAGCCTCAAAACAGAGCTTCAGAAAAAAAGGCCCCAACAGAGCTTCAGAAAAAAAGCCTCAGAAACAGTTTCAGAGGCTTTTTTTCTGAAGCTCTGTTTCAGAGGCTTTCAGAGGCAGAAAAAAAAGTTTTTTCTGAAACAGAGTTTCAGAAGTTTTAGAGGCTGAAAAAACTTCCCCAAATATTATGGTGCGTCTTATACTCCGGTGCTTCTTGTACTCCAAAAAATACGGTATATACTGCTTTACAGCCCTCTCTAAGCGGTTTACAGAGTCAACAATCTGGGTCCTCATTTTACCGACTTCGGAAGGATGGAAGGCTGAGTCAACTTTAAGCCTGGTGAGATTTGAACTGCCATGTTGCAGGCAGCTGGCAGTCAGCAGAAATAGCCTGCAGTACTGCACTCTAACCACTGCGCCACTGTGGCATATACAGTACATAGTTTTGCAAATAAATACTTGGCAAAACTGAAGAATCCATATTTTAGTTTTCTATGATGTGCAAAATAAGAAGCTCTGGTGGCTCAGCAGACTAAAGCAGTGTTATTAACTGTTATTAATATCAGCTGCCTGCAATTACTGCAAGTTCAAATCCCACCAGGCTCAAGGTTGACTCAGCCTTCCATTCTTTCTAAGGTAGATAAAATGAGGATTCAGTTTGTGGGGGCAATAAACTGACTTTGTATAAAATATGCAAGGCTATTGCTTAATGCATTGTAAGCCACCCTGAGTCTCCGGAGAAGGGCGGCATATAAATCAATTTTTTTTTAAAAAAATCCAGTTTTGGACAAGCAAGGATACATCTTTTGGAGTTAAGGTTAAGATCAGGGTTAGAAAAAGTTGATTCCGCTACATTTTAAAGGAATTTTTTTGTAGGTTACTTTTAAGGATCAAAGCCAAGCTGAAATAGAGCAATCTTTGCCAGCAGGGGAATGCACTTTTTATCTCTCACAGGGAGTTAATACAATGCTTTTAAACAGCAGGAAAACAAAACTGTGAGCTAGAAAGTGTGAGAGTGTGACCTTATTTCTGTCACTTTCTCCTCTGCACATAAATACAATTTCTATAAACTATTTTCCTTACCAAGGAAGGGAAAAAACAGGTTCCTTTCCGAGACTGGGAGACGTTGTTGAGGAACATAGATTGATGGATGATATTATAAAGTCCGGGCCCTGGATTTTCATTCTGGAAAAAACACAAGAATCGTTTGGAAGATGTCACAATGATCTGCCTGCCAATACTCACAAAATGAGCTTGATCAATAAAATAGCTATTAACAGAAGGAACATGGAGGAGTTCCCAGTATGTGGTAATCTATTTTGTTCCTTAATAATTAGATTTCTTGAAATTGTCTTGCTTGATGTAAAGCAAGGGTTTCTTATATGTGCTCCAACATCCACTAGTGGTCCAGATACAAAAATGTTTTACAACAGGGGCAGTGGTGGGTTGCTACCAGTTCGTCCCGGT
This sequence comes from Ptyas mucosa, assembly GCA_012654045.1. Taxonomy (NCBI): domain Eukaryota; kingdom Metazoa; phylum Chordata; class Lepidosauria; order Squamata; family Colubridae; genus Ptyas; species Ptyas mucosa. Next base: position 3,948,408 of record WNWU01000029.1, on the reverse strand, counting down.
TCATGCGAACTGGTAGCGGCAGTGGTGGGAGGCTCCACCCACCCAGCCGGACGTCTCTGCACATGCGCAGAAGCTTCTGCACATGTGCAGAAGTTTTGCACGCACGCAAGCGCGGGCGCACCCATGAGTGAACCAGTAGCGACAGGATTTGAATCCCACTACTGAACAGGAGTCCTCAAACTACGGCCCATGGGCCAGATATGGCCCACTGAAGCCATTAAACGGAGCTGCCCCGCCCACATCACCCCACCTACCCACTGGCCTCCAACTGCCTTCTGAAGGCCAATGAGGCCAAAAATAGGACGCGCAGAGAACCCGGGAGGACAAAAATGGGCCCATTTTTGGCTTCCCCAGCTGAGAGAGAAAGAGGGGGAGAGAAAGACATACATACACACAAACAGAAGTCCCTCAACCCCACCCACCCCTCACCAAGGCAGTCATATCTGTTCAATAACCTGCTTTCCACCCCCAGGAGCATAATGAATTAAAGTTTAATTTGTGTGTATTTTTAATGGACTTCTAAATTGGCCATGACCACCCAGTCACATGACCACCTAGCCATGCCCATCCAGCAGGTCCAGACCCCCAACAGTCTGAGGGACCGTGAATTGGCCCCCTGTTTAAAAAGTTTGAGGACCCCTGTTTTAGAAGGTCATAATCTTGGAGGATCGCCGAATATCAAAATTTGAGAGTTTTGTCCTTCTCTCTTCAAAACTCACTAGATTTCACCTGGGAAAACCAAACTCTTAGTAAGATGTGGTGATCTTGTAAGATTTTGGCCATTATAATTTTTTTTTAAGAAAACTTTTTACAATAATTTCTTTTTGGGATCCCATCTATGCAATCTGCTCTCAGATGCCATATTGCCAGCAATGAGCTGATCTGCAGATTAAAAAATAGGCTTTTTTTTTTAATTAAAGAGTTTTACAGTTTTCCACAAACTTGTTCCCCCCCTCCTCCCCCCCTCCCCTAGGCTATTTTTCAGTGGTGAAATCCAAATTTTTTTACTACCAGTTCTGTGGGCATGGCTTGGTCAGGGTGGTGTGGCTTGATGGGCATAGCAGGGGAAGGATACTGCAAAATCTCTATTCCCATCTCACTCTGGGGACAGCCAGAGGTGGTATTTGCCGGTTCTCCGAACTGCTCAAAATTTCCACTACCGGTTCTCCAGAAACTGTCAGAACCTGCTGGATTTCACCTCTGCTATTTTTAATGAGAGTACAATTGATGACCTTATGTCAAAACAGACTTTTTTTTTTTTGCTCCTCTGTAAAAAAAAAAGAGAGAAAAAAAAAGAACCAAGGGCCGGTTTTGCTACTTAAATACATTGCTGGTAAACAAAGATTCTTTGTGTTTATGCTAATATAGGGCACTTTTCTAAATTGACCAAAAAAAATTGACAAAAAAAAGAACCCACTGCTCTACTTGGGAACAGGGTTGGGTTTAGCAAGGGGTTCTCTGCCCAGTTGCTGGGTGGGCGTGGCCATGGTGGGCGTGGCCTAGTCAGCTTCCTGCACCATGGCCGGTGGAGGGCATTTTTGCCCTCCCTGGGCTCCGGAAGCTTTCCTTGAGCCTCCGGGAGGGCCTCCCCAGGCTCTGGAGGCCCTCTGGTGGCCAGAACTTCCTGAACTTCCAGTAGGCCCGTTTTTCACCCTCCCCGAGCCTCCATGCACATCCTGCACTTACCTGCATCCAAAACGGGATGCGTAGGGACTCCTGGAAGGAAAGGGGTGGGCGGGGCCAGCCAGGAGTGGGATTTTGGGGTTCTCCGAGCTGCACCGAATCTTAGCTAGAGGTTCTCCTGAACCCCTGCAAACCCCCAGAAGCCCACCCCTGCTTGGGTACTATTGTGCCCTTGGTGCCAAAATAAGGGCATGGGCCTTCCCCCATGGAGGGTTTACCTGACATGAGCTTGATCTCATGGGTGGAGACACACAATGGCATGAAAATGTGAACAACCTTTCCATTTTCATAAGCCACTCAATATCTTGCTGGCTTTTGTTTTCGTTTCTGGTCAATTGTCCCTGTGCTCTAAGCAGCTTCTTCTTTGCTTGTTTCAAAATCAGAATAATCTCGTTTTAATGGAGCATATCTCACGTTACACGGCAAAGCAGGCCTCAAGCAGAAGATTAGGTTTCTCCAGCGTCTGCGCAAGGGCCTAGAGAGACTCAAGGAACGCAAAATCCATCGCATGCCTAATCCCACCTAGACATCTGATTTGCCCTGAATTGTTTAAGCGTGTGGGCAGAAATGTATTATTTTAAGGAGCCACACCTCTCCTGACTCAATTTCCATCCAGAACGACATTTCTTTTATTCCTCAAAGAGTACTAGGTGGGTTTGCTATTTATAGAAAGAAAGAAAGAAAGCAAAATAGCAAAATTCAGGTTGTCCTGAACACCACTTTCGGTCTTCTGCAGATGACACAGAGTTTCATCCAAAAATGGCCTGAAAGGTTTTGCAAAAATGTCACACAGTCAAGCAAAACAGTGACACTGGCCAAGGTGGCATCTAGATCAGGGGTGTCCAACCTTGGCAACTTTAAGCCTGGCGGACTTCAACTCCCAGAATTGAGTTGAAGTCCGCCAGGCTTAAAGTTGCCAAGGTTGGAGACCCCTGATCTAGAGAATTCAGACCTGGTTCACAGCCTGCACCAAACTGTGGTAGGTTCAATCATGGTTTGTCGAACAACCACAACTCAGAAAGCCACAGATCATGGTCTAGATCAGGAGTTCCCAACCTGGAGTGTAAGATAGTATTTCGGAAGGAGCAACAAAGAGTGGTTTGTGTGCCTAAGTGATGAGTCACAAGTCACAATGACTGCTGTAGAGGGTGCGAGCATTGTTTAAACCTTTCCTAGGGCTGTGGCACATAGAAAAGGTTGGGAAGCATGATTTTTAAGCAGGGTCTGAGCAGGGGTGGGCTTCGAAAATTTTAGCAAGGGGTTCTCTGCCTGGTTGCTGGGTGGGCGTGGCCATGGTAGGCATGGCCTAGTCCAGTGGGTCTCAACCTTCCTAATGCCATGACCCTTTAATACAGTTCCTCATGTTGTGGTGACCCCCAATCATAAAATTATTCCTAAAACCATTGAAAATATGTGTTTTCAGATGGTCTTAGGTGACCCCTGTGAAAGGGTCATTCGACCCCTAAAGGGGTCCTGACCCACAGTTGAGAACCACTGGCCTAGTCGGCCTCCAGCACCACGGCAGGGGGGAGGCATTTTTGCCCTCCCCAGGCTCTGGAGTCTTTTCTTGAGCCTCCAGGAGGGCGAAAACAGTCTCCCCAGGTTCCAGAGGCTGTCTGGAGGCCGGAAACGGGCCCATTTCTAGCCTTCCTGAACTTCTGGTAGGCCCATTTCCCCCCACCTCCCGAGTCTCCATGCATGCCCTGCACTTACCTGCATCCAGGCTGTGGGGAGGACACCTGGGAGGGGCAGGGTGGGGTGGGCGGAACCATCCAGAAGTGGGATTTGGGGGTTCTGTGAACTGCACAGAATCTTAGCTAGAGGTTCTCCCGAACCCCCAGCAGCCCACCCCTGGGTCTGCATCATATTGTGGCAATGTTTGATCATATTGTAAAATGCATCATAGTGTGGCAATGTTTGATCGAGTCTGGGCCATGATTCAATTCAATTTTCTGGAGAGAGACAGGAGACCAACAGATCACCAGAAAGAGATCCTCTTCTGATCACCAATTCTCTCAGGGTTTTAAGAATAGGAATCGGAGGGCGAGATCTCAGAAAGCCATACTTTTTTTGCTGATGAATTTTGATGTTGCAGTCTTGCTAAACTCAGGACCACACGCTGCTAATCGCTAACTTGGCACAATGCATGGGTCTCACCAGGGCAGTCTGGAATGTCAAAAAAAAAAAAGTCTAGAGAGCAGCGTCAACCATGCAGTCAAGCCCTGCAATCAAACCTCTTGGTTTTCTTAATGATTTGTGAATATAAATATATATATAGGGTTTCTCTTGTTCTTTCTAGTAGTTTTCTAATGATCCCTCCAGTGGTGGGATTCAAAAATTTTTACTACCGGTTCTGTGGGCATGGCTTGGTGGGCGTGGTATGGCTTGGTGGGCATGGCTTGGGTGTGGCAGGGGAAGGTTACTGCAAAATTCCCATTTCCTCCCAATCAGCTGGGACTCAGGAGGCAGAGAATAGATGGGGGCGGGGCCAGTTAGAGGTGGTATTTACCGGTTCTCCGAACTACTCAAAATTTCCGCTATCGGTTCTCCAGAATACCACCTCTGGATCCCTCCCTCCCTGCCTCCAAGTCCCCCAAAATGTTAGATGTCCACCTGCAGTTTCTGCCTCTATACCTGAGATGGCGAACCTATGGCATGGGTGCCACAGGTGGCACATGGAGCCATATTGGTAGGCATGCGAGCTCAGCTCCGGCACGCATGTGTGCACCAGCCAGCTGATTTTCAGGCCTTCTGGGCCCACCAGAAGTCAGGAAACACACAGTTTCTGGTCTCCGGACAGCCTCTGGGGGGGAGGTCATTTTTGCCCTCCCCAGGCTCCTAGAAAGACTCTGGAGCCTGAGGAGAGCAAAAAACAGACCTACAGGGCCCTCCAGGCCATCATGTGCCAAAAGCGGGGGGAGCACAGGGGGGGCAGGGCGCATAGAATTATGGATGTGGGCTCACACGCGTGTGACCCCACCGTGCTCCCCCCACTCCTCCCTAACGCAAAAAGGTTAGCCATCACTGCTCTCTACTGTCCCTATGCTGTTCAAGGGGAGATGCATGTTATGGTTAAAAATAAATAAATCAAGAGGGCGCCCCCCAATGGTGAGATCAATGCTCTGCTTGATCTCTTTTTTTTTAATGTGCAAAAGCATCATCCTAAAAACCAGGGGGAGTTTAACTGCACTATATATCTCCCTAGAGAAAAGTCAGAATGCCACCTGCTCTCTCTCCCTGAAACCTGGGAAGAAGCGAATGTTCTCTAGGGATAGTCAAGAGCCTGCCAAAACTTTGTATTCCTTGTGGCTTGGCTCGCTGCCTGCGAGGGTTATGAAGCAGGAAATTCCTGGGAGGAGAAAGGGGCACCTTGTAGAGCTATTTTCAAGCTTTTTCAAAGACGGCTTGCTTGTTGGGCTTTGAGAACTGAGCCTCCGGCATGGGTTCCTTGGTTGTCCAGCCAAGATGTCCATCCAGGTGAGATGCTTTCCTTGGCTCGGCGAGTGGTGCACCTCAGCTACCTATTTGTGAGGAAGGAACGGGCTGGAAAGCTGCATGTTTTTGATGGTGGAGGAGAAGGAGGGAGGAAAGGCAGGTGGGGCCTCTGGCAGTGGGTGAAGAACTGAAGGTGTGAGAGAGGCATTCTTGCTAACCGTTCTTCTTCCCATCTGCTCCTTTCTCCCGGCCAATCATTTAAATAGGTGTTTGTTTGTTTTTCGAACTTGGCAGCTTGAGGATGGGTGAACTTCAACGCCCAGAATTCCCCCAACCAGCATGTTTGAAAGCTGGAAAAGTTTGATCCCCACCCCCACCCCCCAGGACACAAGACAATCTTGACATTCACTGCCACCACACCTGTTCCCATGATACTGACTTTGTCTATTCCTAGCTCATGCTTTCAAGCAGGTTTGGCGACCTTCAACCTAAAACGTATGGACTTCAGCTCCCAGAATTCCCCACGAGTCTCGAAGTTGCCAAGGTTGGGCAAGGTTGGAAGTCAAGGAAGAAGTCAACAAGTCGTAAAGTTGCCAAAGTTGGTCTGCTTTAAACAATTTCAGTTTGGATCTTTTCATTCTGGAAAGCAATTTGTCTTTCCCGCTTAATCTAAATCTGATTGTGAATGATTGTGTTGCTGCAGAGAGTCTCCCCCTTTGGGGTCTTTTTGTGCCGGGGAGAGGGGGGCAGAAATTCCAACTCAGGGTCTACTTCAGCCTCCTGATTAGGGGCTTTGGCCGAAGGCTGGGGGGAAGTGCTGCTGGTGGCAAGGAGCTGGAGGGCCTCGTTCCAGTGGGACAGCATCATGGCCAGGAACCGGCCCACTGAGCCTCCAGGCGCCGGTACCTGGCCTTGCACTCTCGCAGGTCTTCCCTTTGCTTGGAAAGCCTATGCTTGTAGTCCTCTGTGAGGTGCTTCTGCTGAGCCTCTTGGCCATATCCAATTTGAACTGAGCCATCTGTTTTGCCAACTTTTTCTCGTGGTGGCTGCTTAGCTCCAACAACTGTTCCCTGTTGGGGCCCTGAGGAGCCTGGGAAGGCAAGGAGTGGCTGGGAGGGGAGGGGCAAGTAGAGGCTGGCACGTGAGTGACATTGAGTTGGCCACGCCCACCCAGTCACATGACCACCTAGCCACGCCCACCCAGGCGGTGATTAGACAGATCATATTAGTGGTCCGCAGGGTTAAAATTATGAATTTAGTGGTCCCTGAGGTCCGAAAGGTTGGTGACCCCTGCTTTAGCACATCTACTTACTACTAAAACGATATACGACTACAACTCTCATTCTTTTTGTCTCTTTGTACCCTCAAGATAACCCAAACGGTACATTGTACCGTGACAAATTTTGAGTAATGTTATCTTAAATCTACTCACTTAAAAGAATACAGATAGTCCTCCACTTACAACAATTTGTTTAGTGACTGTTCAAAGTTACAACGGCAGTGAAAAATGTGACTTGCGACCCTTTTACATAGTTGCAATCTTTGCAGCGTCCCCATGATCATGTAATCAAAATTTAGATGCTCAGCAACTGACTCGTACTTATGACAGTTGCAGTGTCCCGCGGTCATGTGATCGATCCCCTTTTGCAAACCTTCTGACAAGCAAAGTCCATGGGGAAGCCAGATTCACTTAACAACCCAGGTTACCAACTTATCAGTTGCAGGAATTCACTTAACAACCGAGGCATGAAAGTCCGTAAAATGGGGCAAAACTCACTTAACAAACATCTCATTTAACAACAGAAATTTTAGGCTCTGTTGTGGTGGTACGTTGAGGACTTTTTTAAATTTAATTTTATTTTGATTTATATGCTGCCCTTCTCCAGAGACTCAGGGTGGCTTACAATGCATTAAGCAATAGCCTTCATACTTTTGTATATTTTATACAAAGTCAGCTTATTGCCCCCACAAACTGGGTCCTCATTTTATCTACCTTAGAAAGGATGGAAGGCTGAGTCAACCTTGAGCCTGGTGAGAATTGAACTCGCAGTAATTGCAGGCAGCTGGAAGCTAAATACTACTTTTAACAGTAGCATTAGGCTGCTGCGCCACTCAGGCTCTTATCATTGTTTCTTAGGTAGGACTACCATCAGGAAGGTAAAACTACCATCAGGAACCCACTACCCAGTGTAATTGAAATTTTCACACCGTTCAGACTGGTTTTATGTGCAAAGTTGTGGCCGTTGCAGCAATCCCTGTGGGCATGTGATGATGATTTCCAATACTCCCTGTAATGGTATATAGAAATGAGCTCAAGGGCCCCGGGGGGAGAGATGCTACCTAAGAAACAATGATAAGAGAGGGAGGAGCCCCCAGGGGCTTAATGGCCAAAGGAAGAAACTTAGGAAGGACCCACCCTAATGGGTCAGCTGGTTAATGATGGCGGCTGGAAGTTTGTAACTTCAGACTTGCAAGATTCTGTAGTCTAATTATAATAATGTAGATTTAGCTCATCTATTTGACTGTTTCCTGTCATCCAGTTTCCCTGGGAGAGCTGATACTCCCTGACGGCTTCCCAAGAGCCAGGTCAATGGGGAAGCCGTCAGGAAGTCAGAAGCCTCTCCTGCTCCTTCTGCTGTTTTGCCCGCTTGTGGTCAGCAGATCAAAGTGTTGTCTAATATCTACTAATACCATTGCCTTTCTCTCTTAGGACATCTCAAGGAGCTTTTTTCTAATTTTTTTATCCTACTTTCATTACTTTTATAAATAACTCAAGGTGGCAAACATACCTAATAGTCTTTCCTTCTCCTGTTTTCCCCATAACAGCAATCCTGTGAGGTGGGTTGGGGTTTTTTTTTGTTTTTTGTTTTAATTTGATTTATATGCCGCCCTTCTCCGGAGATTCAGGGCAGCTTACAATGCGTTAAGCAATAGCCTTCATACTTTTGTATATTTATACAAAGTCAGCTTATTGCCCCCACAAACTGGGTCCTCAATTTACCTACCTTAGAAAGGATAGAAGGCTGAGTCAACCTTGAGCCTTGGTGAGATTCGAACCTGCAATAATTGCAGGCAGCTGATGTTAATAACAGGGCTTTAGACCACTGTACTATCCAAGGCTCTTGGGTTGAGAGCAGAGGACTGGCCCAAAGTCATCCCTCTGGCTTTCATGCCTAAGACGGGACTAGAACTCACAATCTTCAGACTTCTAATTTGCTGATTTAACCATTAGACCAAACAGACTTAAGTTACTGAGCAAATCTTTTAATTCGTGTCTTTTTTTATTTCTTTCTTGATTTTAACTGGTTTGTAAGCCCTTTAAGGCAACCTCCTAGAGATCTGGTAGCTGGCAGTGTATAATTTCAAAATAAAATAATTTATTTGTATTCCATGTGTTCAGAACAGTGATGGGTTCTAACCGGTGTTACCACCAATTCGCTTCAGGCACACGCTTTGTGCGTGATCACCACAAAGGTAATATAAAATAGCTTCTTTTTAGAGACACAGACATTAAAAAAGAACAGGGGAAAAGACTTCACACCTTTGCTTCTGGAAAGAGAATGAGAATTTCCTCTAATGTAATTCCAAGAAAAAGTATAGTTATATATGAAAGAGACGATACCTGGAAAATACACTGTATTTTGTAGAGAAATGGAAATTTATATACAATAAGGAAAAGGAAAAGATGAAAGGGAAGGGAAGTGGAGAGAGGAAGGGAGAGTAGGAAGTGGAGTGGGGTGGAGGAGTGGAGAAGAGAGGAGAGGAAGGGGAAAAAGCTGAGGGAAGAAGAGAAGGAAGGTGATGGAAGAAGAGGGAAGGAGAGGGGAGAGGAGAGGAGGAAAAGAAAAGGAAAGAGAGGGAAGTAGAGAGGGGAAAGGAGAGAGATAGGTACATAGAATGTTATGGTACAATTATGAAAATAATGGTTACAACCAGTGGTGAAATCCAATTTTTTTTACTGCCGGTTCTGTGGGTGTGGCTTGGTGGGTGTGGGGTGGCTTGGTGGGCGTGGCAGGGGAAGGATACTGCAAAATCCCCATTCCCTCCCCACTCCTGGGAGAAGGATATTGCAAAATCTCCATTCCCACCCCACTCTGGGGCCAGCCAGAGGTGGTATTTGCAGGTTCCCTGAACTACTCAAAATTTCCGCTACCAGTTCTCCAGAACCTGTCAGAACCTGCTGGATTTCATCCCTGGTTACAACTATGACGTACAACATTATGTATTTAAAAGAGACTATAAGGTAGGATTAATAATAATAATTTTATTGTCATTGTACATGTATACACAGTATACCCATACAACGAAATTCACTTAACACCCAAAGACCAGGTCCAACACACATAACAATCCCCAAACACACCCCCACCCACCACAAATTCCCCACCCCTAAACCACCCAAACATCCACACAACAGACCAAGTAATGCTGTCCAAAAGCTCACTGATGGTGGCCCTTTAAAAGAATACTGGTTATAATCAGAGTGTATAATACTATGTATACTTAAAAAGGACTGGATCCAGCCAGTACACTACCATTGCAAAACTGGAAATGTGATGCATTATAAAGAAAAATGTATAATAAAAATATAAAGAAAAAAGAAAGAGAACGAAGATCTTGGCTTATGGCAGGTGTGTCAAATCACGGCGTCACGGTAGCGTCACATGACATATCGTGACTTTTTCTCCCCCCTTCGCTAAACCGGGCATGGGCGTGGCCAGTGCATGACGCATCCACCCTGCGGGCCGCGAGTTTGACAGTCCTGGCCTATGGGATGCTAGTGGTCTGTTCCGCAGGAAGGTGATGCACTAAATTGCACTACAATTCAGGTTTAAAAAATGTCTTTGAATCTTCTCTTGCATCCTTATGAGAAATAATGGCAATGACGTAGGATTGAGGTTTTAATCTTTTTTAACCCATGGAAGCACCGTTGTGGAAAACTGTACTTTAAAGCACACAGAGACATACATACTCACACATACCCAATATACAGTATGTGTCCTGCTTTCAATGCAGTTTTGAACAGCTTGGCTCTCCTCTTTTGTGAAGCTCTACTGTCCTCTACTGGTCAAAAGGAAAAATTATAATGGCAAAATAGAAGAAACTTGCTTTAACTATTTTATCAGTCTCAGCTTCTTTTCCAAATGATGGTTTCCTGGATTCTTGGTATCACCCATGACCATTCATTTGAAATAAAAAAACAACAGTTTGGAGATCTGTTTATAATAGAAGATGTGAGTGCTCCATCACTAGTGGATTTAAGAAGAGGTTGGACAGCAGGGGTGAGTTCTACTTACCTTTACTTCCAGTTCACATTGCGTCCACGCCCACTCTTCTGCACATGTGCAGAAGCTTCTGCGCATGCGCAGATCACCTATGATGACATCCGGGTCAGTGGGCGGAGCCTCCCACTGGTTTTACTACCAGTTCTTGCGAACCGGTCCGAACCAGGGGCAACCCACCACTGCTGGAGAGCCATTTGTCTGAAATTGTATAGGATCTCCTCTTTGAGCAGTGGGTTGGACTAGAAGACCTTCAAAGTCCCTTCCAATTCTGTTACTCTGTTCTGTTGTGTTAAAGGCCTTGAGTTGTTATGTAGCTTACAGAAGCTGATTTTTGGATCTGTATGTACCTTCTGTATCCGACAGACTATTATTTCCCAACCTTGGCAACTTTAAGACCTGTAACAATAGACTTCAACTCCCAGTATTCCAGGGGTGAAATCCAGCAGGTTCTGGAGAACCGGTAGCGGAAATTTTGAGTAGTTCGGAGAACCGGCAAATACCACCTCTGGCTGGCCCCAGAGTGGGGTGGGAATGGAGATTTTGCAATATCCTTCCCCTGGAGTGGGGAGGGAATGGAGATTTTGCAGTATCCTTCCCCTGGAGTGGGGTGGGAATGGAGATTTTGCCGTATCCTTCCCCTGGAGTGGGGAGGGAATGGAGATTTTGCAGTATCCTTCCCCTGGAGTGGGGAGGGAATGGAGATTTTGCAGTATCCTTCCCCTGGAGTGGGGAGGGAATGGAGATTTTGCAGTATTCTTCCCTGGAGTGGGGTGAGAATGGAGATTTTGCAGTATTCTTCCCTGGAGTGGGGTGGAAATAGAGATTTTGCAGTATTCTTCCCTGGAGTGGGGAGGGAATGGAGATTTTGCAGTATTCTTCCCCTGCCATGCTCACCAAGCCACACCATGCCTACCAAGCCACGCCCACAGAACTGGTAGTAAAAAAAATTGGATTTCACCACTGCAGTATTCCTATATTGACTGGGGAATTCTGGGTATTAAAGTCCACACATCTTACAGTTGCCAAGGTTGAGAAACACTGCAACAACGCACAGCATCATTTCCCTCCAGCATTACACAGCAATCAACCATGACTTCACTTAAAGGGAACATATACTTATCAGCTACCAATAAATCACCCACTGTTCACCAACAGGAAGTCCAATGAGCACTGGAAAAGAACAGCAGGTTCCCAATTTGCTGCCCATTCCATTTATTGTCAACATCAATTTCACACAGGAAGCAACCAATATCTAGATATGAACCAACCACCACATCACCAGCCAAATAAATAAAGAACCATCACCTTGAAATATGTCAACCGGTCAACTAAACAACCAACTTCTGGTCTGATGGAGTTACCTACTAGAGTAGGGGTGTCCAACCTTGGCAACTTTAAAACCTATGGATTTCAACTCCCAGAATTCCCCGGCCAGCCATGATTGGCTGACTGGGGAATTCTGGGAGTTGACATCCACAAGTCTTAAGGTTGCCAATGTTGGACAGCCATGTACTAGAACAGTGTTTCTCAACCTTGGTAGCTTGAAGATGGGTGGACTTCAACTCTCAGAACCCCCCAGCCAGCAGCGCTGGCTGGGGGATTCTAGGAGTTGAAGTCCACCCATCTTCAAGCTTCCAAGGTTGAGAAACACTGTACTAGAATAATGAAAACTCTACAGCAGGCTCCAAGAACACCAATGATACAACATGGCAACCCTCAGCTACACAGCTTTGCAACCAGATTATATTCCCTAATACAGTGATGGCTAACCTTTTTGCCATCGTGTGCCGAGAGGGGGACGGGGGGGCGTACACACACGTGCACACACCCATAATTCTATGTGCCCCGTCCCCGCACATACACGCACGAACTCCCCCCCCGCCCCACTCCTGGCACGCAATGGCCCAGTGGGCCCATTTTTCTCTCTCACCTGGCTCCAGAGCCTCTCTAGGAGTCTGGGGAGGGCAAAAACGGCCTTCTCCATCCCCCGGGAGGCCCTCCAGAGGCCAGAAACGGCCCGTTTGCCAACTTCTGGTGGGACCGGAAGTTGGCAAATGGGCCATTTTCAGCCTCCAGAGGACCTCCGGGGGTGTGTGTGGAGAAGGCCGTTTTCACCCTCCCCAGACTCCTAGAGAGGCTCTGGAGGCTGGGGACAGCAAAAAACGGACCTTCTGGTCCCACCGGAAGTTGGCAAATGGGCCGTTTCTGGCCTCTGGAGGGCCTCCGGGGGGTGGGGGGAGGCCATTTTCGCCCTCCCCAGATTCCTAGAAAGGTTCTGGAGCTAGGTAAGAGAGAAAAATGGGCCTTTCCCACCACCCCCCAAGGCTCTCCAGAGGCAGGAAACAACCTGTTTCCCTACTTCTGTTGTGCCCAAAAGGCCTGAAAATCAGCTGGCCAGCACGCTGGAGCAGAGCTTGTGTGCCCACTGATAAGGCTACACGTGCCACCTGTGGCAGGCATGCCACAGGTTCGCCATCGCAGCCCTAATAAGTCCCTTCATAATCTCCAGACTCAAAGAGATGGGCAAAAGTCAGGAAAACGAAACACCTCTTACCTCAGTATATTGAAATCTCTTTGCCTGAGAATTGAAGCCTATCTTTTCAGTGTTGGAAATCACTTTGGCATAGCATTTGAGAGGGATGGAAGAATAGGGTGCACCTAAGAAAGAAAATCGATGAGTATCAGGTGAGGATGGAGCCAACCCAGGTTCAAATTTCTGCTCAGCCATGAAACCCATTGGATGGGTATAGCTTTGCAGTTCAATTTCGGCATTGCTAAGGAACTGCAGTGTTTTGGGATACCTGCCTACAGGTAGTTCTTGATTTACAACTATTCGTTCAGTGACTGTTCGAAGTTAACATGGCTTTAAGAAAACAAACAAAACACAATTACTTTTATTTCTATTTGGAAACCACTTCTGGACTTTGTGCTTGAAGTGGAAAAAAATGTAACTTTGATTTTGGGTTTTACCGATTAGATGGATTTGTTGTTATAGAAATGACTAGTTTTAAAGGTAAAGGTAAAGGTTCCCCTCGCACATATGTGCTAGTTGTTCCTGACTCTAGGAGGCGGTAGTCATCTCCGTTTCAAAGCTGAAGAGCCAGCGCTGTTTGAAGACATCTCCAGGGTCATGTGGCCGGCATGACTCAACGCCAAAGGCGCACGGAACGCTGTTCCCTTCCCACCAAAGGTGGTCCCTATTTTTCTACTTGCATTTTTTACGTGCTTTCGAACTGCTAGGTTGGCAGAAGCTGGGACAAGTCACGGGAGCTCACCCCATTATGTGGCACTAGGGATTCGAACTGCTGAACTGCCGACCTTTCAATCGACAAGCTCGGCGTCTTAGCCACTGAGCCACCGCGTCCCTCTGGCTAGTTTATACTATTATGTAAAAGTAAAAAGCTGAGGTTTTATGTTATTATCTTATTCTACTGCACCAAAGAGAGTTGGAAGTCAATGCCTTTTCTTTCTTTTTCTCTTTTTCTCTACCCTTTTCCCTTACCCTTTCCCTCTCCTATTTTTCCTATTATTTGCTTTTGTATTTTTTTAAATTTTATATTATAAACCAAATAAAAAGGAAAACAAAGTGATTAAAAAAGGATTGATTATCCCTTTTTTCAAAGCTGTTTAACTTTGAACAGTCATTAAACATCTGATCTTAATCAAGGATTCCCTGCACTAGCACCACATCACTACGATAGAAATGTAACATATACTACTCTGGTTTCTCTTCAGATAGTAAAAATATTTTGCTAGGGCAGATATAATCTTGGTGCGATGGATTAAGCCAGGGGTATCAAACTCATGGCATCACGTTGTCATCAAGTGATGTATCGTGACTTTTTCCCCCTTCGCTAAACCGGGGGCGGGCGTGGCCAGCATTTGACGCATCTGGCCTGCAGGCCGCGAGTTTGACACCCCTGGATTAAGCTATTTCCAAACTTCCCATTCTCTGGTCTGGCTTCTACTGGGGCAGTATTTAGATTCCATGTCTTACGTCTTTCTGTATTGTCAGGAGTTGGATTCAGATTAGCAGGTTTAGCTGAGAAGGCCTGAGACACCGAACTCATGTCAAAGTTGGTCTCTAGGACAGACAATTATTGCAAACTTGGTGAGTGGATCCTTCTTCACTCCATCTTCATGCTTCTAAAAACTGAGCACACACATCACGTTATTACAACCAGGTAAGGTCAGAAAGGGAGCATTTTATAGCCACTAGAAGCCGGGGGTGCTATTCACCAGTTCTGACAGGTTCTGGAGAACCGGTAACGGAAATTTTGAGTAGTTCGGAGAACCAGCAAATACCACCTCTAGCTGGCCCCAGAGTGGGGTGGGAATGGAGATTTTGCAATATCCTTCCTCCAAGAATGGGGAGGGAATGGAGTTTTTGCAATATCCTTCCCCCGGGAGTGATGAGGGAATGGAGATTTTGCAGTATCCTTCCCCTGCCACGCCCACCAAGCCACACCACATCCACTAAGCCACGCCCACAGAACCGGTAGTAAAAAAATTTGAATTCCACCACTGACTAGAAGCACAGAACCATTTCACTGGCCCAGTTTTTGCCAATGGGGGAAAAATGATATCTGCTTGCTATTTGGAAATCAACCATTTTGCCAACTTTGTTGGACAAAACTAAGACAATGCGTCAATGGCAGCACGCATTTTCAGTCTGGGTGGTGGCACCAAATACAAAGATTCCCTTCCTGCTTCATCCTATTACAGAGTTTCTCAACCTTGGTAATGTTAGATGCGTGGACTAATCAGGGCATGGTTAGTTCTTGGATGGGAGCCCACTCAGAAGTCTCCCAACTGTAGGCCTGCAAGCCAAAAAAAAATATTCCAGTGACAACAAACTTTGAAATGATAGCTAAGAAAACTGAATAGTCATGCCAATAAAATTGTTTTTGAGACCCATTTCTAAAATACGTGATTAATTTATCTTCCTTGGCAGATAATGGAGTGAGGGCTGCAGCTGAAGGAATACTTTTCAATATACCCTCCCTTGATTTTGTTTGGCCTAAGATGGAATTTTAGACTTCGTTATCGGCTTTTTAATGAAGGAGATATTGGCATTTTAGCTTGACGTCCCTGCCTTTTTTTGGAAGTTATTTATTTATTTATTTATCATATTTCTATGCCGCCCACTCTCCGAGGAATCTGGGCGGCTTACAACAATTGACAGTATACTAAATAGCATATTGCCCCCAACAATCTGGGTCTTCATTTTACCCACCTCGGAAGGATGGAAGGCTGAGTCAACCTTGAGCCGGTGAAATTTGATCCGCTGATCTGCTGAACTAGCAGTCAGCTGAAGTAGCTGCAGTACTGCACTCTAACCACTGCGCCATCTCGGCTCTTTTCAGGAAACCATGTTTTCCTTTTAGCCCCCCAAAAAAGCGCCATTTCTTCTTTTAGAAGAACTAGTAGTAAAAGAGCCGGGCGGCACCACCCACCTGCCCGGATGTCATAATTGACCATGTGCAGAAGCTCCCGTTGTGAACTGGTAGTAAAAGTAGGTAAAACTCACCCCTGGTATGCAAGAACTTGTCTTTTCAACAATTAAATAAAAGGGAGCATATTCTGGAAGTCCTTCAGTACATTTGCAAGTACATTAAGAAAGATACAAGCTCAACTAGAAATGGGGTGACATAATCCATAAATTTGCCAATTGTGCGATGTTATCAAAGATCTCCACTGTCCAACTCTCACATCTAATTAATGTCTCCGATTGTTCAATTTGTTGCTTTCAGAAGCTTCACATAGAATGAATGGATCTAACGTATTTCATTCCTATTATTTTTAATATTTTGTTTTTTAATGTTTTTGCTTTTACAATGTTGTAAACGACCCAGAGTCATCTGAGAGTGAGATGGACAGCATATAAATTTAATTAAAAAACGTATCGTTTGTTTCTGCACCTTATAAAAAGACTTGACATTCTCCCCTCACCTTAATAAAGCTTTTCCCTTTAACTGGAAGATTCATAACTCTTGTTTTCGGGAGGGGCAAAAAAAAAAGCAAAAATTAATCTCTCTCCCAAATTCAGGGATTGCATTTTTATCAGTTCCACGCCACACGTGGAGCCTGAGTTTTAAAGGCAACAATAGGGCAGAGCAGTGGTGAAATCCAATTTTTTTTTATTACCAGTTCTGTGGGCATGGCTTGGTGGGTGTGGTGTGGCTTGGTGGGCGTGGCAGGGGAAGGATACTGCAAAATCTCCATTCCCACCCCACTCCAGGGGAAGGATATTTCAAAATCTCCATTCCAGTGGTGGTTTGACCCCGGTTTAGACCGGTTCGCAAGAACCAGTAGCAAAACCGGTGGGAGGCTCCACTCACTGACCCGGGTGTCTATAGAACCGGTAGTAAAACCGGTGAGGGGCTCTGCTCACCGACCCCGACATCATCAAAACACTTCTGCGCATACGCAGAAGTTTCTGTGCTTGCGCACGAGCAAAGCAAGAGTGCACGCGTGGCCCTGCTGCGAACTGGTAGTAAAGGTAAGTAGAACCTACCCCTGCTCCATTCCCACCCCACTCTGGGGCCAGCCAGAGGTGGTATTTGCCGTTTCTCTGAACTGCTCAAAATTTCTGCTACTGGTTCTCCAGAACCTGTCAGAACCTGAGTCTTCGGAGCGGGGCAGCATATAAATCGAATTAAATTGAAATTGAATTGCAGTTGAACCTGCTGGATTTCACCCCTGGGGCAGAGACAAAATCCAACAGGCTTTCTCAGACACTGTGATTCAATCCCTTTCATGCCACTTTCTTGACTTGGCTTTCCTTGAAGAGGTGACACCTTTTCTCTGATTTTGGGATTGGGATTGTGTCTGTAATTGAGTTTTTTTGGGGGGGAGGGGGTTGTTTAAATATTTGGGCCACACTTATGTCAGAAGGGTTTTGTAAGCCCTGCGGAAAAGGATCTTGGGGGCGGCCTTGGGTGGTGGGGCTGTAGGTTGCCCACCCCTGTCTTAAGACTGCAGCTGTGGACAATATGCTCACCATCTCTGCATGGACAGGTTTACCTAGAAAAGGCCCCCTCCCTGCTGCCAATTGCTTACCTGGTTCCCAGGGCTACCTCTAGGCGAGACACTGGAGCATGTATACCACCTGTTGCCCTAGGCAACCGGAGAACAAAGGCAGCTCCTCCAATTCGTTCCACTCCTACTTCCGCTAGTTTCCAAATGGACCAATCACAGAGCAGGACTCTAGAGAAATATTTTCTTCCAGACTCAGCTGCTTGGGCTGGGATGCTCTCTTGGGAAAACAGCAAAACAGCAATTTTTAAAAGGCACCCACATTGCAGCTTTCCTATGATATGGTGTCTCAAGACCTAAATTGGACACCTAACATCAAAAACATAATCAAAAAAGCACAACACAGAATGTTCTTTCTCAGGAAGCTCAAACTGTCCAAGGAGCTGCTGATTCAGTTCTACAGAGGAATTATTGAGTCTGTCATCTGCACCTCTATAACTGTCTGGTTTGGCTCTGCAACCCGACAAGACAGACAGAGACTTCAGAGGATAATTAGAACTGCAGAAAAAATAATGGCTACCAACCTGCCTTCCACTGAGGACCTGTATACTGCACGAGTCAAAAAGAGGCCTGTGAAAATATCTACAGACCCCTCGCATCCTGGACATAAATTGTTTCAACTCCTAGCTATAGAGCACTACACACCAGAACAACTAGACACAAGAACATTTTTTTCCCGAACGCCATCACTCTGCTAAACAAATAATTCCCTCAACACTGTCAAACTATTCACTAAATCTGCATTACTATTACTATTAGTCTTCTCATCATTCCTATCACCTATCTCCTCCCATTTATGACTGTAACTTATTGCTGTATCCTTACGATTTATATTGTTTCCTAGTATGATTTGATTGCTTATTTGTTCCCTGTGACTATCATTAAGTGTTGTACCTTACGATTCTTGACGAATGTATCTTTTCTTTTTATGTACACTGAGAGCATATGCACCAAAGACAAATTGCTTGTGTCTCCAATCACACTTGGCCAATAAAGAATTCTATTTTATTCTATTCTATATATGTGAGATATATATATATATATATAATGATATATTGTATCATTTCATATCATATAGCGAGAATGCGGAAGAGACAGCAAAAAAACTGGTTACAGAATTATAGATGTCAACTGGTGCCAATTTTTTGGAGATATCTATAACAATTATTGGAAAAATACATTTATTCACATACTTATCAGCTCCTCACTCATGTAAATTAGGGAGTGACCCTAACGGTTTGAGATTATGTATTTTCATAACAGGGATGTTATTATTCATGTTTTTTTTAAATTTATTGTATGTCTATTGCTGGTCGATGACCTAAATAAAGTTTTTTTTAATTCATATCATATAGCAATAGCATTTAGATTTATTTACCGCTTCACAGTGCTTTACAGCCCTCTCTAAGCGGTTTACAAAAGTCAGCCCATTGCCCCCAACAATCTGGGTGCTCATTTTTAATCATGTGTATTTGATCCTAGACTTTCTCAAGCTGGGTGATCAGCTCAAATCTTATGGAACTGGTTGGGTTTTTTTAACTGCCAGGTGACCCAAGTATTTTCTGTGGTGAGTGAGTAAAGATAGATTTTATTGCTCAAAGCAAGTTTATTTTATAACTTTTATTCCCTTCTTCAGAGGTGCATCAGTTTAATGATGCTTTTCCTTGTTTAACGAATTGTTAAATATTCCCTCCAATATTTTAAAGATTTTATTGTATTTCTACCAAACCCAGAAAAAGGCCCATTTTGACTATAAGCCCTCCAATACGTTATAGAATAATGATGTCTCTTGTTTGAGATAAGAATAAATGCCATCAATATATCCTTTCGTTGCCTAAGTGCAAAGATATTGGGGGGAAACGATTTCTGACTTTCTCCCTTTTGTGCTGTATAGGATTGTTGCTAAGTTAGAGGATCCAGTTCTCTGGAGAAAACTGCAATGCTGGGAAAGATGGAAGGAAACAGAAGAGGACAACCAGGAGCAAGATGAATGGACTCAGAGTGACCGTGGGTACAATCAATGTTGGAAGATCTGAAAAAAATCAGGTTAGGGACAGATTGTCATGGAGAAAATCTAGCTATATGGAAAAAATATCCATTTCCACGATGGAAAAATGGATGGAAAAAATTATGGAGTTGGCAGAAATGACAGAATTATCAGCTTTAATTAAAGAAAAGAAGATATCCAGTTTTGTTTCTCCTTGGAAATCTGCTCTGGACTTTATATCCAAAACTGAAAGATATGAAACTTTGATTTTGGGTTTTGATTATTAGGTTAGTTTTTTTATTATTAAACATTTTTTAAAAACAAAAAGAAAGCTTTAACACTTTTTCTGTTTCAACAGTTTCGCATCAGTCAAGCATTTCATACTTATACATTTTTTCCTCATTTCTACTATATTTTTATACTTCTAATATTTATTTATTTACATATATACAAAACAATACCCATGTACCCACTTCTATTTCTTCAATTTTTGTTTCCTCATATTAGCAATTATACTTCAACTCTTATTTCGACCATTATTTAATTTTTCCCTTCCTTTTATCTCTCTCCTCCAATCATTCATACCATTTCTCCCACACTAAGTAATATTCTGTTTCCTCTTTTTCTTGTATCACCTTTGTTAATTTGTCCATCTCCGCACATTCCAAAACTTTTCTGCTCAGACTATCTTCGGATGGTATATTATCATTTTTCCAATTCTGAGCGTAGATTATTCTTGCTGCTGTAGTAATATGGATAATTAAATAATTAGGTTAGTTTGTTGTTATAGAAGTGACTTTACTTTGCACTCCCTTCCCCTTTCTTTTCCCTCCCGTTCCCTGATTACTTTTGTTTCTATTTCTATTTTATATTATAATAAGCTTTAATAAAAAGAGAGAAAATCTACCTATGTGGTTACTAGGAGTCGAAAAATGACTCGATGGAACATCACGAATTACAACTAAGATGCTTCCTATTAGTGGTTCTACATCAAAGCAGGTTGATGTAAAATTCTAAACTCAGCAGGAGAGAATATTGGTAGTTCAGGCATCAAATGTGGGGCCCTTTGGTGCTCTTTCAACTTGGTGGTTTTTTTCCAGATATTGCACTGATGATGTTATTTAGTTGGGTAATGAAACCGCTGCAATATTTGAAGGGTTGTCACACAGAACTTATTCTTCAAAGCACCTGAGGGCAGGACAAGAAGAAACAGACAGAAGCTCATTAAAAGAAGACCCAACCTAGAATTAAGGAGAAATTTCCTGACAATGAGAAAAATCAACCAGTGGAACGCCTTGCCTTCAGAAGTTGTGGGTGCTCCCATCACTGGAGGTTTTTAAAGTAGAGACTGGGACAGCCATTCGTCTGAAACGGCATAGGGTCTCCTCCTTGAGCAGGGGGTTGGACTAGAAGATCTCCAAGGTCCCTTCCTGTTGTGTTATAGAACCAAAGACCCTACTGCTAAACCACAGTCAGGTTGGATCACCTGCTGCCAGACATTTGTCCCCGTGCCCACTAGAGGCCACCCAACTCAAAGGAAGGCGCTACCTGCGTCCAGGCCCCCCACCCCACCCCCAGCATCTCACCCTCTGCAAGCCGGCTGCAGTGATGACAGAGGAGCTGTGCCAGCTTCCGCCTGCTTTGCTTCCCTCCTCCTTCTCCAGTGTTGACCCCGACTTCGGGGAGAACCTGGAGAATGGGTATGTACAGATGGTACACTTATCTCTAAGCGCCTGCAGGGCAGTGGAAAGTCCCCAGGAGAACGCCTAATGCTCTCCCCGCCCCCCGCCCCCCCAAGAACCTCCCTGTGCACCAAAAACATCTTGATATCTTATCTACTGTGTGCCAGACTTTCTGGGTGATTCCTGTATCTCTGATGTGCCAGCCTTGTTGGGTGGAGTGTAAAGAAAGGTATAAATATACGAATCTGTGTGTGTGTGTGTGTTCGAATCTGTGTGTTTGTGTGTGTTCGGGGCTTCCTCTCTGTTAGAGGGGCCCCTGAATAAACATGTTATCTAAAACAGGGGTCTCCAACCTTGGCCACTTTAAGACTTGTGGACGTCAACTCCCAGGATTCCTCAGCCAGCTTTGCTGGCTGAGGAATCCTGGGAATTGAAGTCCACAAGTTGCCAGGTTTAGAGACCCCCTCCCCCAATAGG
>WNWU01000029.1:3897704-3921789 GCA_012654045.1 Ptyas mucosa | reverse complement strand
TAGAATAGAATAGAATAGAATAGAATAGAATAGAATAGAATAGAATAGAATAGAATAGAATAGAATAGAATTCTTTATTGGCCAAGTGTGATTGGACACACAAGGAATTTGTCTTTGGTGCATATGCTGTCAGTGTACATAAAGAAAAGTAAAATACATTCATCAAGAATCATAAGATACAACACTTAGTGTTAGTCATAGGTTACTAATAAGCAATCAAATCGTACTGGGAAACAAGTAAAACAATATAAATTGTAAAGATATAAGCAACATGCTTATAGTCATAAGTGGGAAGAGATAGGTACTAGGAAGGATGTGAAGAATAATAGTAATGCAGTCTTAGTAAATAATTAGTGTTGTGGGAGTTAGTTGTTTAGCAGAGTGATGGCATTCAGGAAAAAACTGTTCTTGTGTCTAGTTGTTCTGGTTTGCAGTGCTCTATAGTGTCGTTTTGAGGGTAGGAGTTGAAACAGTTTATATCCAGGATGTGAGGGGTCTGTAAATATTTTCACAGCCCTCTTTTTGACTCGTGCAGTATACAGGTCCTCAATGGAAAGCAGCCATTGTTTTTTTCTGCGGTTCTTAAGTACTTTGGAAAGCCACGATCCTATAGTGGGCTAGACATGAGAGCACCAAGATTGAAGTCGACTCCCAGCCTTGGAAAGTTCTTTAAGGTGAGTCTGGACCAGTTCCTCCCTCTCAGCCTAAGTGCCACTATGGTGCATTGGTGAAGGTGGCGGAGTGACGGGCATGGAGACCCGGGTTCTTATTCAGCCACAAAAGCTTCCCATCGATCTTAGGCCCAGTCCTTCTCTTTCAACCCAACTACTTTCTCAGGATTGTTATTGCGGTGAAAAAGACAAGTAGTAGCCCTCAACTTGGGACTGGAATTTCCTTTGCTCAGCAAGGCGATTGTTAAGTGAGTACCACCTGGTTTTAGAACCTTTTTTGCCATGGATGTGAATCACATGGTTGTTAAGCAAATTGAGTTTCTGTTGCGGTCCGCCAGCAGCCTGCGGAGCTGGCAGCGGAGTCAGACAGTGAGGAGGCTGAGGAAGAACATGGGCCAGTCCTGGAGGCTGAGGAAGGCCCGGATGAGGGCTCTGACTCAGAGGCAGAGATGGGGCCAGGGCCATTGGGGAGTGATGTGTGGACTCCGGAGCCTCCAGAGGCTGGCAGCAGTAAGGCAGAGGAACAAGAAGAGCCTGTTCCTAGTGTACACATGCAAAGAGCTGCCAGAAGGCAAGAGCAGCTGAAGTTAAAAGGACGACTCAGGAGTAGGGCCAAGAGATGATTGGCCCCTCCCATAAGGCTTAAAAGACCAGCAACGGCTCTTGGGCTCTTTGTTGGAAAACAACGTTGATAGATTTGCTTCTTGTCTTGCTGCATTTATTTCCTATCGGCGTCTTCTGCTCCTGAACTTTTGCCAAGAAATGCCTTTGGCAGGTTGCCTAATTATACCAAGGTTGGAGATAAGGCTGAAGAATTGTGTTATGAAGAATTTGTTTTGGTTTAGTTTAGACTATGCTGAGAATGAGTTAATTCTCAGCTGTTCTAATAAAGTCTGTTTTCGAACTGATTGCATCTGATAGTACCTACTTGGGCCTGGGTCACAACAGTTTACCCCATAGACTTAGTTTGTTGGGAGCTGGCTGGATGGCGATCATGTGACCCTGGGATGCTGCTGGTAATTACATTCTGGTTGCCAAGCATGTGGATTCTGATCATGTGACCACAAGGATGCTGTGACTTGTGTGAGGACCAGTTGCAAGTCATTTTTTTTTCCAGTGCTGTTGTAACTTCAGATGGTCACTAAATAAATGGTTGTAAGTCAAGGACTACCCGTAGTAGGGGAGAATATGCCACTTCCAGAGGCTGGACCAAAAGTGGGGTGTAAACTTAACAAACATTGATTCATATTTAATGGACTTCCATACTCTTTCAAAGCTCTCTGACAATCAGTCTGGGAATGTCAACTCATGACAAATAACATTGGTGCATTTTTATTTATTAGATGCATATGTGGCCCATCTCACTGTCAAGCAACTGTGGGAAGCTTACAGCATCGTA
Source organism: Ptyas mucosa (assembly GCA_012654045.1). Classification (NCBI taxonomy): domain Eukaryota; kingdom Metazoa; phylum Chordata; class Lepidosauria; order Squamata; family Colubridae; genus Ptyas; species Ptyas mucosa. The sequence goes on along the minus strand of WNWU01000029.1, from coordinate 3,919,719 downwards.
AAACATAATATAAAACAATTCAAGGCTTACAAACATTAAGCATTAAAAAGGAAACTGGATAAAAAGGGACCAATACCGATCAAGGAGAATATTTGTAGCTCAGGGTTGAAATGAGAGGGATCCTTGGTGCTCTCAGACATTTCATTACTTGACTAGGTAAGTCATGAATGCTCATTAGCAATGCACTGATAATGTTATCTAGTTGGGTAATGAAACATCTGCCAAGAAAACAGCCAATCTCAGAGAGCACCAAGGATCTCTTAGGGACCAATACATAAATAGGATGGAGACGGGCATTTATTCAAAGTAAACTCATTCAAGTTGGACCATAAAGAAGGCTGAGCGCCGAAAAATTGAGACCTTTGAACTCTGGTGCTGGAGGAGACTCCTGCGAGTCGCTTGGACTGCAAGGCGATCCAACCGGTCAGTCCTAGAGGAGATCAACCCTGACTGCTCTTTAGAAGGCCAGATCCTGAAGATGAAACTCAAATACTTTGACCACCTAATGAGAAGGAAGGACTCACTGGAGAAGAGCCTAATGCTGGGAAAGATTGAGGGCAAAAGAAGAAGGGGACGAAAGAGAACGAGATGGCTGGATGGAGTCACTGAAGCAGTCGGCGTGAGCTTAAATGGACTCCAGAGGATGGTAGAGGACAGGAAGGCCTGGGGAAACGTTGTCCATGGGGTCACAATGGGTCGGACACAACTTCTCAACTAACAACAACAAAACTCATTCATTCTCTCTCCCCCCCCCCCCCCCCCCAAAAAATATGTTATTTGGTTTCTTCTCTTCTATTTAACTTTACTTTGGAGAGCAGTTAATGAATCTGCTTTCTCTGCTCAATCAGATTACGGCTATTCTCTAGAGGAGGCAGATGGGGAAGGAACCAGAGAGACGGTCTCGCCACTTCCTGGATTTAAAGTGGTGCTGAACTTAAAACACCGGAAATGTACACATAACCTTAAAATGGAGAAAGGAAACAGCCCCAGCTTGCAACTAGAGCAGCTAGTGACCCAGCCAGTCCCTGTGACAGTCCACGAGGATGCCTTCTCTTACAAGGTAATTTCTTTTATCCTCAAGTTTTCGTTTCTGAGATTCACCAGAGGGGCCCGAGGTAGCACAAAAGGAGGATTAATATTTTAATAATATATTTTTAAATATTCATTAAATTTATTGACTACCCATCTTACCCACAGATAATTCTGGGCGACTTACAATATATATATATAAATAATAATAATACTATAGGACAGGGGTGAAATGCTCCCGGTTCAGACCGGATCGCCCAATCCGGTAGCAATGGCAGCGGAGAACCAGTAGCAAAAATCCCTGCCCCCCCCCTCATGCTCAGCTGAGTCGCACAATCATCAGAGGCTTTTTCTTTTAACCTTTAAAAGCATTTTTTCTACAACCTCTTCCAATGAAAAAATGCTTTTAAAAGTAAAAAAAAAAAAGCCTCTCATGATCGCGTGGCTCAGCTGGGATCCTCAGAGGCTTTTCAAAGCATTTTTTTCTGCAACCTCTTGCCCGATGAGGTGGTTAAAAAAAATGCTTTGAAAAGTCTCTGACAATCCCAGCTGAGTTGCCTGATCAGCAGAGAGGCTTTTCAAAGCATTAGAAAAAATGCTTTGAAAAGTTTAAAAAAAAAAAAAGATGGCCACGCCCACCCAGTCACATTACCCACCACCATCAAGCCATGCCCACAGAACCGGTAGTAACACATTTTACATTTCACCCCTGCTATAGGAATAAAGTGCTCCAAAAATATAAAGACACAAAGGGTGTAGCTCAGAAACGTGGACCCTCGGGATCAGTGGCTGGAGAAAGAGACATGAAATGGGTGACGGTATATATACATAAATACAGTCATGCCTGTCTCACTTAACAATCACAGTGATTCTTTTTAAACAACCATGGCAAAAGAGGCTGCAAATTGAGTACACAACTATTTGTATTCAAAATTCACTCTCCTATTTACTGGAGTTATAAGGAGGGGAGGTACAGTTCAAACAGATTCAGTTATTATAGCCAACCTCAATAAAATATACCGTATTTTTCAGACGCACTTCTCCCCCCCCCCCAAAAGAGGCTGAAAATTTGGGTGCATCTTATACTCCAAATGTAGCTTTTTTGAAGCTTTTTTTCAGCCCTAATGAAGCGCTAGTGAGTGAAGTGATCTTCCGTGCTTTGCCTGCTCCCTCCGACTCTCAGCTGTGCTTTAGAAGCTTTTTTTCGGCCCTAATAAGGCACCAGCGAGTGAAGCTGATCTTCCAAACTTCGCCTGCTTTTCTCATTGCTTCTCCCTCCAAAGATCAGCTGTGCATTAGAAGCTGTTTTTTATCCCAAAGCAGGGATAAAAAGTGTGCACTCAAAACCAGCAAACTAATGTGCTGAAGCTGTCCAGACTAAGGATGCTAGCCAGATGAATACCTGGTAGGCAGATTTTTTTCCCCTATTTTCCTCCCCAAAAACTAAGCTGCATCTTATACGCCAGTATGTCTTATACTCCAAAAAATACGGTAGTTCGGATCTTCCTGTGGAATTGATTTTCTGGTCTGGTGCACCTAATGAGGATGAGCTCCCCTTCTGATAATGTTATAATATTGCCAAATAATCTCCCATAACTTTTGGGAAGGTCAGAAAGCAAGTGAGACGCACCCGATTTTATGACCTTAAGAGAATCACTATGGTTGTTAAGTGAGTCACACAGTCATTAAGCAAATCTGGCTTCTCCCCTTGATTTCGCTTGTTAGAAGACAGCTGGGAAGGTTGCAAATGATGATCACACTATCCTGAGAATGTCAGAAATACATGTTAGCCGTCAAGAATTCCAAATTTTGATCATGTGACTGTGAGGGTATTGCAAACAGTCATAAGTGCGAAGGCCGGTCATAAATCATTTCTGAATGGTTGTAAATCGAGGATTACATCCACTGCACGAATGAGTTTGGAAATGCAATGGACCAGATTCCTCTTAATACAGTGACCTTCGTAGTGTTAAACTTGGGGATGAGTTCAGTTCAGGCCCATTCAGCATATCTTTTGAGAGCATCGGTTTGGAGAAAGCTGACATGAATTTTATGTTTGCCTGGACATAAGTCCTCCTTGCAGGGCTTTTATTTGAATATTGTAAGTCCAAGGACTGGTGATAAGACACTTCTTTCAATGCCATTATAATGTTCGATCCGTTGCTAAATGAAAGTCAGTGGTGAAATGCTACTGGTTCGCACCAGTTCGGGCAAACCGGTAGTGATAAAAAGTAAAAAATAAAAAGCTACTGGTTCCCCCGAACTGTATTTCCAATGATCAGCTGTGCCACATGATTTAAAATCTCTAAAAACCTGCTTTCTAGTGAATCTAAATGCACGGCACAGCTGATCCCCCCCCCCTCCACTGCTCTACTTACCTTCCCAAGCTTCCTTTTGGTGTGTAATGTGCATGCGTGCATTTGGCGTGCACTGTGCATGCATAGCCAGGGAACCGGTGGCAAACTGGTTCAGAATTCACCACTGTTGTAAGTCGAGGACTACCTATAGGTCCGTCTTGCATTGACAGAAGCTGCGAAGTTTAATCCCTGTGCTTTTTTCCTTTCGTTGCAGGAAAATCTGATTGGTGCCTTGCTGGCCATTTTTGGGCATCTGACGATCAGCATTGCTCTCAACCTCCAGGTGAGTTGAGAGAAGGAGCAAAAGGATTCCAGAGCCATAGAAACCCCAATGCACTTTCTCATCCTCCTTTCTCTTCTTCTAGAAATACAGTCATATCCGGTTGGTGAGTTGCAAAGAGACAAAGGCTTATTTTAGGACCAAGACATGGTGGTGCGGTTTGTTCCTTCTCTGCCTGGGAGAATTGGGGGTCTTCTCCGCCTATGCTTTTGCCCCCCTGTCTCTGATAGTGCCTCTGGGAGCCGTCTCTGTCATAGGTAAGTCCCTCAATACATGTCAGAGCTTCTCTTCATGGTAGAGCAGGCTAGAAAACCAAGCCCATGAATGCTGATAGGACTGCATCAGAATATTCATGACTGGGAAGACATGGTAACAAGGTCAGTCAATGAATAGGCATAGCAACTAAATCAGCCAATTGGGTGCTGCTGAGGCATACTGGAGCCCAGGGAGTGTCTTAGTCTGCAGCTTCTGATTCTGTGCAGAGAAACAAAACTGAAACCAGTGTGTATTAAGCTCTGAGCTGTGAAGCAGTATGTCTGAATTTGTCTGCTCTTCTGAGCTGAAATGAAATTGCGAATCTGCTGTTGGTATTGTAAACTTACTTCATGTATTATTGTGAATATAAAGAAGTTAATGGATCTTGCTGCATCAGTTTATCTGCGTGTGCTTCTGGATTTGATTTTTGCAACAAACTCTGACAGTCTGTTATTAAGTGGGTTTGTTTATTCATTCATTCAATTTATGTAGCCACCCATCTAGCATTTGTGACTCTTTAAGTGGCTCACAAGTAAAACACAGGTAGTCCTCCACTTACGATCACAACTGAGCACAACATTTTTGTTGCTAAGTGAAACATTTGTTAAGTGAATTTTGCCCCACTTTACGACCTTCCTTGCCACGGCTGTTAAGTGAATCGCTGCAGCTGTTAAGTTCGTAACACAGTTGTTCAGTGAACCTGGCATTTCCGTGGACTTTGCTTGTCAAACGGTCCTAAAAGGGGATCACGGGACCCATCCCCCCAGGATACTGGAACCGTCATAAAATACGAGTCAGTTGCCAAGCACCCGAATTTTGATCACATGACTATCAGGGTGTTGCAACAGTCAAGTGTGAAAAATGGTCGGGTTTTTTAGTGCCATTGTAACTTTGAATGGCCACTAAATGAACCGTTGTAAGAGGAGGACTACCTGTCATTACAAATGAGCAATTAAAATTAAAACCATTAAAAAAAAACAACCAATTGAAACAGTTAAAACTTAATTTGAGGGAAGAGCACAAGCAAGGCATAGGATAACACAGTGCAGCCAACTTTAAGTCACGAGAGTCTTGGAAGTTTGAGTGTGCCTTTCCCTTCCCTTCCTTTATCTTCAGGAGAACCAGGGAGGGTTTGTCTGAGATGTTTACCTCAGGTAACAATTCTGGCTGGGATATAGGTTTCTTTTATCTGACCATTGTATATTCGTTGGCTCTCTTCCTCCGGTTTCTCAAGGTTATTCCTTCTGCCATGCAGATAAGACTTGTGCCTGCAGACTTCTCCCACAATGCTGTACAATTTATGCCCAATGATATTTCTAGTGAAGGGACCCTTGGTACTCTCTGAGATTGCTTGTTTTCTTGCAGACAAGTTTTGTTACCCTAACTAGGTAACATCATCAATGCTAGTAAGGAGTGCTGTTTGCCGTCAGGTTATATTCTGGTGCCTTGCCTGTTTGTGTTGGGGATGGTCTTAGAGATTCTGTGGTTGGGCTGTTTACTGATGGCTCTTTGGCAGTTTCTTGATTGGGGGTATTGCTTACTTAATTGTTGGTCTGAAGTTGACCTTGGTGTTAATCTACGCTGATCTGGGTGCTGATTCCTGGTAGAGAGATGCTGGAGTCTTTTTTTGTTCTCTTTTGGGCTGGTTGATTGTTTCTTTTGCATAGCGTATTCTTCTTGTTGTGCCATATCCATCATCGGATGTTGGTGATCATGTTGACAATCCTATTTTTGTCAACTGCCGCATGAAAAAGTGCTGCTGATTTTTGTCCAAACCGGTCCTTTAGGTTTTGAAGCCATGATGTTCTTCTTCTGCCTGGATCTCATTTGCCTTCCATCTTTCCCTGGAGGATTAAGTGAAGGATGCCGTATTTTTCTGGGTGTCTCATCACCTGTCCAAAATATTCTAACTTTCGCTTTTTAATGGCTTTGATGATTTCCCTTGGCTTTCCCAGGCGGCTTATCACCACCTCATTTGTGATTTTATTAACCCAGCTTATACGTAACAGTCGTCTGTAAATCCACATTTCAAATGCTTCTAGTCTCTTCAAGTGGTTTTCTGTCAGAGACCAACTCTCTACTCCGTAGAGCAGGATAGAAAAGATGTAGCATCTGACAAGCCTGATATTCAGTCTTAGGCTGATGTCGTGACTGCAGAAGATCTTTTTCATTTTGAAGAATGCTGTTTGAGCTTTCTCTATCCTTGTCTTTACTTCACTGATCATGTCCCAGCTTTCATGTCAATTAAAAGGTACGTGATCCTTTCAGCTTTTTCTAATGGTATTCCTTCCAAATTTATCAGTGGTAAATTAATGGGTTGTTTGTTGACAACCATGATCTTGGTTTTTGAGGTGTTAAGCTTCAAGCCATATTTTTCAGATATTTCTGAGACTGTTGATGAGGAGCTGAAGGTCTTCATGCTTACTGGCAAGCAGAACTGTATCATCAGCATATCTTAAATTGTTGATCTGAACACCATTTACTTTGAGCCAGCGTCAATCTTTTCCAGTGCTTGGTTGAAAATTGACTCAGAGTAGATATTAAATAACAAAGTATATTGTGTATAGATGTTGTTAATGTCTATGTGTCTATTGATGGCTGATTTGTCAGAGTGCCAAGCTTCTAGACATTCCCTGGCATTTTTGGATTTGGCCTGGTCTAGGATTGTCACGTTTTCTCAACTGAAACTATGGTTAAATCTATATGTTGTGAAATTAAAAAATAAACTGATACAGTAGCAAACAGCACTCCTTACTAGCCCTAATGATGTTATCTAGTTAGGGTAATGAAACACCTGCAAGAAAGCTCAAAGAGCACCAGGGACCTCTCATTTCAAACCTGAGCTACAAATATTCTCCTTTATTGATATTTCTAGTATCAGACATATCTCGAAAACTGAAATAGTTGACCATCCATATAAAATTGCTTCCTATGTAAACAAGGTCAGATGGCGGTGCAGGTAGCAAATCTTCAAGATGCTGGCAAGATCCATAGTCTTACATCCTCCCAGATCCAGGAAGCTTTGATATTAGGAGCCTGAGTGGCGTAGGAGGCTAATGTCTCCTACTAAGGCAGCATTTAACATCCAGCTGCCTGCAATTACTGTGAGTTCAATTCTCACCAGGCTCAAGGTTGACTCAGCCTTCCATCCTTTCTAAGGTGGGTAAAATGAGGACTTGGTTTGTGGGGGCAATAAGCTGACTTTGTATAAAATATACAAAAGTATGAAGGCTATTGCTTAACGCATTGTAAGCCACCCTGAGTCTCCGGAGAAGGGCAGCATATAAATAAAATTAAAATAAATTAAAAAAATAAAATATGTAGCCAGATGTTCTCCGGTTATGCTGATTTATTCAAAAATAAAAGGGGGGGGGGACCCTAATAGTCAATCAAACATTTCCACAAGTGAAAATACATGCATACCAGAGGTGGGTTTCAGCAGGTTCTGACCAGTTCTGGAGAACCAATAACGGAAATTTTGAGTAGTTTGGAGAACCGGAAATTCTGACTGGCCCCGCCCCCATCTATTCTCTGCCTCCCGAGTCCCAGCTGATCGGAAGGAAATGGGGATTTTGCAGTAACCTTCCCCTGGAGTGGGGTGGGAGTGGAGATTTTATAGTATCCTTCCCCTGCCATGCCCACCAAGCCATGCCACGCCCACTAAGCCACACCCACAGAAGCGGTAGTAAAAAAATTTGAAACCCACCACTGACGCATACCCCAGCTTGAACTAATCAGACCAGCTGTCTCTAGCATCGGCAAAACTCATTGCGTGCTATTTTCTCATGCAGCAAGTGCAATCATCGGAGTCATATTCATCAGGGAAAAATGGAAACCTAAAGACTTCTTGAGTAAGTGGCTGGATGCATTTTTTCAGAACTGCCCGCCTTCAGCACGTTTCTTTTTACCTTTGCTTCCCCTGCTTGACTCTTGCATGGATTGTACAAATCAACAAGAATTGGTTTCTGGCACTCTCTCCCTTAAAATTGCAATTATTATTATTTTAGTTTCTTTCATACCTGCAAATTGGTTAGAACCGGCTTGGAGGTAGCTGGCTACTTTTTCATTATTTCAGAAAGGTGGGTTGGAGGGTGATGTTGGTTTCTCATCTTGGATAGCCAGAAGAAAAGGGGACAGCATTGTCCCTGTTAATTTACATCCAGATCCCTGGGGTGCATTCCTTCTTCCGTTTTCCTTCTTCCGTTTTCCTTTTTTTTCTTTTTTGCTAATTGTTTTAATTATAACACACAGGTAGCCCTCGAGTTACAGCCATTCGTTTAGTGCAGGGGTCCCCAAATTTGGCAGCTTTAAGACTTGTGGACTTCAACTCCCAGAATTCTCCAGCCAGCATAGCTAGCTGGAGAATTCTGGGAGTTGAAGTCCACAAGTCTTAAAGCTGCCAGGTTTGAAGACTTCTGGTTTAGTGACTGCTTGAAGTTACAAAAACCGGCAAATGCCACCTCTGGCTGGCCCCAGAGTGGGGTGGGAATGGAGATTTTGTAGTATCCTTCCCCCACGAGTGGGGAGGGAATGGAGATTTTGCAGTATCTTTTCCTCAGGAGTGGGGTGGGAATGGAGATTTTGTAGTATCCTTCCCCCAGGAGTGGGGGAGAATGGGGATTTTGCAGTATCCTTCCCCCAGGAGTGGGGGGAATGGGGATTTTGCAGTATCCTTCCCCCAGGAGTGCGGTGGGAATGGGGATTTTGCAGTATCCTTCCCCTGTCACGCCCATCAAGCCACGCTCACCAAGCCACGCCCACAGAACCGGTAGTAAAAAAAATTGGATTTCGCCACTGCTATGCATGTGTATAACTCAGAGCGGCTGTAGGTCTCCGAATTAATGCACTAACACAGCTTTTCCTGTCTTCATCCTGCCAAAGGGCGTTATGTTTTGTCCCTCATAGGCTGCGCCTTAGCCATTGTTGGGACGTACCTGCTGATCACCTTTGGACCAAACAATCATGAAGTCATGACAGGGGAGAACATCAGAAAGCACTTGGTCAGCTGGCCATTCCTTCTGTATATGGTAAAGTGACCCATTTAATCGAGTCGTATTCTGTGCTATTCCTCCTCAGCTTCGTTTCATTTAGAGGCCTAAGCCAGGGGTGAAATCCAGCAGGTTCTGATAGTTCTGGAGAACCGGTAGTGGAAATTTTGAGTAATTCGGAGAACCGGCAAATGCCACCTCTGGCTGGCCCCAGAGTGGGGTGGGAATGAGGATTTTGCAGTATCCTTCTCCTTGGAGTGGAGTGAGGATGGAGATTTGCAGCATCCTTCCCCTGGAGTGGGGTGGGAATGGAGATTTTTCGATAGCCTTCCCCTGGAGTGGGGTGGGAATGGAGATTTTGCAGCATCCTTCCCCTGGAGTGGGGAGGGAATGGGGATTTTGCAGTATCCTTCCCCTGCCACGCCCACCAAGCCACGCCCACAGAACTGGTAGTAAAAAAAAATTGGATTTCACCACTGGCCTAAGGCCAACAAGTGATGTTTTATGCTTGCTCTATGGTTCCTTGATCTAGATGAGGGTTTCTCAAATCTTGACAACTTGAAGAGGCGTAGGCTTTTGATTCTCAGAATTGCCGGCTGCCTGGGGAATTTGGGGAGCAGGCTTCCCCGTGTCTTAAAGTTGCCAAGTTTGAAAAATGCTGCTCTAGAGCTTTAGTTTTAATTGGTTTGTAGGGTGGGTGGGTCAGAAGAGCCGAGTTCATATATCAAATTGAGCCATAAAGCAAAGATGGGCAGCCTCAGAGCTGTATGCATTCTGGTGCTGGCAAAAAACCAGACAGGTTTCTTATCTTCAGAAAGATAAATTCTGAAACGGGATGACTGTAGTTTAAAATAATCAAGAATCTGCCCCAATGCTTGAAGGAAACAAAACAACCATCCTCACAGTACTGACATTGTCAGCTCCAGTTTTGTTAAGAGTGTTTCTCAAGCATCAAAAAGTTGACTGTCCCCTTGCCATAAACTATGATTTGCAAACTGCAATGATAGAGCCAAGGTGGCGCAGTGGTTAGAGTGCAGTACTGCAGCTACTTCAGCTGACTGCTAGTTCAGCAGATCAGCAGATCAAATCTCACCGGCTCAAGGTTGACTCAGCCTTCCATCCTTCCGAAGTGGGTAAAATGGGGCCCCAGATTGTTGGGGGAAATATGCTATTTAGTATACTGCCTTTGGTGTAAGTTGCCCAGAGTACTCGGAGAGTGGGCAGCATAGAAATATGACAAATAATAAAATAAATAAATAATAAAATAAATATAAAATAAAATAAAATAAAATAAAATAAAATAAAATAAAATAAAATAAAATAAAATAAAATAAAAATGAATATGAATAGATTGTATTACCATATTTTTCAGAGTATAAGACGCACCTTAGTTTTTGGGGAGGAAAATAGGGGGGGGAAAATTCTGCCTACCAGGTATTCATCTGGCTAGTTCTTAGCTTGGTCAGCTTCAGCACATTAGTTCACTCATCGGTTTTGAGGTTGGGGCTAAAAAAACAGCTTCTAAAGCACAGCTGATCCTTGGAGGGAGCAGCAAATTAGAAAAGCAGGCAAAGCACGGAAGATCGCTTCGCTTGCGTTGGGGCTGAAAAACAGCTTCAAAAGCACAGCTGATCCTCGGAGGGAGTCCAGTGACTAAAGCAGGCAAAGCGCGGAAAGGGTAAGAGAAGGCAGCAGCTGTTCACGGTAGCCATTTTGGGCACCGCGTGGAGTCACATTTGGATTATAAGGCGCACCCAAATTTTCAGCCTCTTTTAGGAGGGAAAAAAGTGCGTCTTGTACTCTGAAAAACATGGTAAGTCAAACCAATTAGGTAACATTATGATTTAACATGACGTGATCCCAAATTGAGTTTTAGACCTGCAGTTACAATGGATCCCTAGATATCTCTAGATATCGTGAGTGGCTCAAGGTTGACTCAGCCTTCCATCCTTTCGAGATTGGTAAAATGAGGACCCAGATTGTTGGGGGCAAAAGGCTGACTCTGTAAACCACTTAAACAGGGTTGTAAAACACTGTGAAGTGCTATTTAAGTCTAAGTTCTATGGCTATTGCTATCCTTATCCAATATCCAGCCTAGATGGTTGTGTTTAAACACAAGCTCTTGAGTTATTTTACTGGTAGCTCTAGTGCAGGGATGTCAAACTCACGTTGTCACGGTGGTATCACATGATGTATTGGAACTTTTCCCCCCTTCGCTAAACCGGGCATGGCCAGCACATGATGCATCTGGCCCATGGGCCGGGAGTTTGACAGCCCTGCTCTAGTATGTTAAACAAGCCAAGTTGGCCAACTCATTGTAATAATGTAGGGCAGGGGTCAGCAACCTGAGGCTCTGGAACCGCATGTGCCTCTTTCACCCCTCTACTGCGGCTCCTTGTCACTCAAAATATGTGTCACGACCGCCAATATGCAACACCCGCCAGCACGCAATTTATTGAGCTTTTCAACCCCGGGTAGGCCAACCATGGATAAATCCAAGAAAAGAAAAGTTTCAGAAGAAAACAGACGTTTAATTCAACTACATATGCGAGTTTTGTGGACGCTCAAGAAATAGTCAGGCACGGGAAGGGTTTTGTGGCTCCTGGTGTTTTCTTTTCTGTAGGAAACGGGTCCAAATGGCTCTTTCAGTGTTTAAGGTTGCAGACCCCTGCTCTAGGGTTTACAAACTACAGAGGATCAGTTTTTGTGTTATTGAGAGAAGCTGGTTTTCACTTTCTGAGCAAAACAGCCAAAAATGAGAAATCTGCCAGCAGAAAGAAGCAGCTCAGCAAATAGGTGTGGCCCCAGAAGATTTTACTGATTTATTTTAAAAAATGTGTATGGTCATCCATTTTGAATAAATAGTTTTAATCAAACCTCAGTGTAATAAAACCTCCATAAACAAAGTATATACCTATACACTCGAGGATAAGCCGACCCAAATATAAGCCAAGGAATCTAATTTTACCACAAAAAACTGGGAAAACTTTTTGACTCGAGTATAAGCCTAGGGTGGGAAATGCAACAGCTACTGGTAAATTTCAAAATAAAAATAGATACCAATAAAATTACATTAATTGAGGCATCAGTAGGTTAAATGTTTTTGAATATTTATTTCAAAGAAAAACAGTAAACTAGCTCTGTAAGTGCATAGTGTAAACTACACTATAACTAAATTACACAAGAGAATGTAGTATATATATCAAAAATAATTCAATAACAATTTAATCTGATACATTGGGTTAAGTGATGTAGGGCTTGATCTAATTTCAGGCAAGTTCAAGCCTCTGTTAAGAGATACCTGCATTCTCTCTCTCTCTCTTCCTTTTTCTTTTTCTTTTCTCTTTCTTTCTTCTCTCTCTTTCTTTTTGGCCTTAGCAAGCCTCCCTGCAGCCCCTGGAAGCCAAAACGGGGCACGGGGGGGGGGGCCCCCCCCCCCCCCACACACACACACCATTTTGGCCTTAGCAAGCCTCCCTGCAGCCCCTGGAAGCCAAAACGGGTTGCAGGAAAAAAGGCACTTTTCCTCACTCAAATATAAGCCGAGGGGAGCCTTTTTTCAGCATTAAAAATGTGCTGAAAAACTAGGCTTATACTCGAGTATATACAGTAATTAAAATAACAATTACACACAATTATAAGAATATAATTAAAACCATAATTGCTCAGGAACTGAGGCACTGCCTAATACCTTACAGGGTTATATTTGCATGTTCATGAGCAAGATAGCAGACACAGTAATGCCAGCCCAAATATGCTCCCCACTTCCTCTGTTTCAGGGTTTGAATAAGATAGGAGCTCTGGTGGCTCAGCAGACTAAGGCAGTTATTAACATCCACTTACATCTGCCTGCAATTACTGCAAGTTCAAATCCCACCAGGCTCAAGGTTGACTCAGCCTTCCATCCTTTCTAAAGTAGGTAAAATGAGGACCCAGATTATGGGGGCAATAAGATGACTTTGTATAAATATACAAAAGTATGAAGGCTATTGCTTAACGCCTTGTAAGCCACCCTGAGTCTCCGGAGAAGGGCGGCATATAAATCAAATTTTAAAAAAAAGATGCCATGTGGACCGGCAGCAGCTTTGAACCCAGGTTCAAAGCAACTCTCAGCCATGAGAGCTCCCTGGGTGACTGAGCCAATCCTTTTCCCTAAGCCCAGTCTATTTAGCTGTGCTGTCGTGGTGGGTGAAGCTTAGCTCAGGGAGTGTTGTATGCGTGGCCCTGAGTTCCTGCAGAAAAGGCAGGATCAGCTTTTAACAAATAGATAAAATAAACTGCACTCCACCTAAGCCAGGGGCGTCCAACCTTGGCAAATTTAAGACCTGTGGACTTCAAGTCCCAGAATTCCCCAGCCAGCCATTGTTATGACCCAGGCCCAAGTAGGTAGTATTTGAGGCAAACAGTTCCAAAACAAACAGACTTTATTAGAACAGCTGAGAATTAACTCATTCTCAGAGTAGTCCAAACAAAATCAAAACAAAGTCTTCATAGCACAAATTCTTCAATCTAATCACCAACCTTGGTATAATTAGGCAAACTGCCAAAGGCTTCTCTTGGCAAAAGTTCAGAAGCAGAAGATGCCGACAAGAGATAAGTGCAGCAAGACAAGAACAAGTCTATCAACGTTGTTTTCCGTCAAAGAGCCCAAGAGCCATTGCTGGTCTTTTAAGCCTTATGGGAGGGTCTAATCATCTCCAGGCCTTACTCCTGAGTCGTCCTCTTTGCTTTAGCTGCTCCTGCCTTCTGGCAGCTCTTCTCATATGTGCACTAGGAACAGGCTCCTCCTGTTCCTCTGCCTCTCTACTGTCAGCCTCTGGAGGCTCCGAAGTCCACACATCACTCCCTGATGGCCCTGGCCCCATCTCTGCCTTGGACGCAGAGCCCTCATCCGGGCCTTCCCCAGCTTCCAGGACTGGCCCATGTTCTTCCTCAGCCTCATTGCTGTCCGACTCCACTGCCAGCTCCGCAGGCTGCTGGCGGACCACAACAGCCATGCTTAGTGCAATGTGTGAAACCTAATCTATAATTCAGGTCTCCTAAACTACTTGATACAGTAGTGACTGTTCAAAGTTAATGACCTACCTGAAAAAGGGGACTTACGACCCAGATCTGAAGTCCTAATGGTCATTGGAGGGAATTCCCCTTCTCAGAGCTGGATCATAATAGCAATAGCACTTAGACTTATATTCCACTTCACAATGCTTTACAGCCTTCTCTAAGCGGTTTACAGAGTCATCCTATTGCCCCCAACAATCTGCGTCCTCATTTTACTGACCTTGGAAGGATGGAAGGCTGAATCAATCTTGAGCCTGGTGAGACTCGAACCGCCAAAGTGCTGGCAACCGGCAGTCAGCAGAAGTAGCCTGCAGTACTGCACTCTAGCCACTGCGCCACCACAACTCATAAGTCCTCTTTTTCAGATAGGTGGTATCTTTGAACAATCCCTACAGTCACGTGACTCTATTTTGGGCACTAGGCAACGCGTACAGGTAATGCTTGATTTACAACAGTTCATTTAGTGACCGAAGTTACATCACTGAAAAAGGTGACTTATGACCATTTTTTTTTTGCACTTCCGACTATTGTAGCACCCCATGGCCACGTGATCAAAATTCAGATACTTGGCAACTGACTCATATTATGACGGTTGCATTGTCTTGGGGGCCATATCAACACCTTTTGCGACCTTTTGAGAAGCAAAGTCAATGGGGAAGCCCGATTCATTTAACAACTGTGGCAAGAAAGGTTGTAGAATGGAGCAAAATTCACTTAACAACTATCTCCCTTAGCCACAAAAATCTGGGGCTCAATTGCAGTCGTAAGTCGAGGACTACCTGTATTTACGGCCATCTGTAGTCACGTGACTGCATTTTGTGGCGGTTTTGCTAAAAGCGGGCACTTCCAGCCCATGGCGAACTATGGCTTACACTTATGACCACCGTGTTCACTTAATGACTGTCATCAAAAAGTAAAATCATTTTACCACCATTACAACTTATGACCCTAATAGGCATCTTCTTCTTTTTTTTTTAAATTTTATTAAAGATAAACAAACAAAAACATACATACATACAATACACAACATAGACAAACTATGCATTAAAATCAAGTCTTACAACTTGATCCTTAAGAAAAAAGAAAGTTACTTCGGTATTTTATATTTCTATATATATATATATCTACATCCTTCATTATATAACGATATTTTAAGATTATTTCTTAGTTTTGGTTTCCTTTGCTGGTATTCCCTTCCTGTCTTTTTTATTGTTTCTTATTTCATTTTCCTTTTCTCTCGCCAATCGTACCATCGTTGCCAAACTAGATAGTACTCTGTGTCTTCTTTATCCTGTAATTCTTTGGTAAGCCGGTCCATCTCCGCACATTCCAACCTAATAGGCATCTTCAAATATGGTCATAATTTGAGGACTACCTGTACTTGGAATGCAAACTCCAGCTCCCAGAACTAAGGCAGGAGGGACCCCCTTTTTCATTTCCAAAAGGGGGGGGGTTATCTGTCTCTTCAGCCTGCAAGGGCAGGAATGGGGGGAGGGGTACCCTGGAAACCCAGCCTTATTTCAAACCCAGTGTCATTTCTCTGTTCTCATCCTTTAGCTTGTGGAGATCATTCTGTTCTGCCTGCTTTTATATTTCTACAAGGAGAAGAAAGCAAACTATATTGTGGTGATCCTGCTTCTGGTAGCCCTCCTTGGTAAGTTTCTTCTCCTCTTCCTCTTTATGTAAGGTCGGTTTCACAAACTGGATTGTTAAACCTCGGCCTCTGATTAGCAAAGAAGCAAGTTCATGCATGCGGGATGGGTGTGAGGTTTAATCTCCGTTCAGCTTTCCCATAGGTAGTTCCTTTTGTGGTCTGCATTTTCCAGGAATCTTGATCCAAGACCCCCGGGGGAGTCAAATTTTATGTATTTACCTTATTTTTCAGACTATAAGATGCTCCGGACTATAAGACGCACCTAGCTTTTGGGGAGGAAAACAAGAAAAAAAAATCTGCCTCCCAGCAATTCACCTCCTTGCAACAAACAGCCTGGTCAGCTTCAGCACAGCCTAATTTAGCACCGAGCAGCTGATTGGTGATTGGCTCTGCCTCCCAGAATACTGCCTATCAGCTGTTTCAGGCTGTGGGGATCGCCACCACCTATTGCCACCTCCGCGCGTCCCATACTTGGCCTCCGTGCTTCCCGTTTTCGGCCTGAGCATGCCCCATTTTCGGCCTCAGCACGTCCCATTTTCAGCCCGGTCCAGGAGGCAGGATAGGTGGCAGTGGCGGCGATACCCACCGCTGGAACAGGCTGAAAATAGGGTGTGTAGAAGCTGAAAAGGCGCGCAGGCAACGATAGGCGGCAGCGGTGATGGGTGGCGACAGTGGTGATGGGTGGTGGAGATCCCCGCAGCCTAGAACAGCTGATAGGTGGCATTCCGGGAGGCAGATCCAACCACCAATCAGCTGCTCATGCTAAATCAGGCTGTGCTGAAGGTGACCAGGCTGTTGGCTGTTTGCTGTTTGCTGCAAGGAGGCAAATTGCTGGGAGGCAGAGGCCGGTGGGTGGCGACCGGCGGGTGGGCGGGGCTTCGCCAACATTCACTGTATAAGACGCACAGACATTTCCACCCACTTTTTGGGGGTGGGGGGGGAGTGCGTCTTATACACCGAAAAAAAAGGTATTTATTTATTGGGTTTCAAGGCTGGCTCCAAAAAGACTCTGAGCCACCAGGAAGATGGCTGCTTAGACAAAGCCCCATGAAGAATATCCAGATAAAAATGAATTCATGAAGGTTTGAGTTGTTGGAAAAAACTGAGTAAGTTCAGTTCTTGTTCCTGTTGATGGGGTCTCGGCAATTCCCATTACAGGTAGTCCTTGACTTATGACCACAATTGAGCCCAAAATTTCTGTTGCTAAGTGATGTAATGTAATGTAAGGGTAATGTGACTGGGTGGGCATGGCCAACTTTTTTTTTTTTTTACTTTTCAAAGCATTTTTTCTAATGCTTTGAAAAGCCTCTGGCGATCAGGCAACTCAGCTGGGATCGTCAGAGACTTTTCAAAGCATTTTTTTTACCACTTCTTCAGCCAAGAGGTTGCAGAAAAAAATGCTTTGAAAAGCCTCTGAGGATCCCAGCTGAGCCGCACAATCATCAGAGGCTTTTTTTTTTTTTACTTTTCAAAGCATTTTTTCCGTTGGAAGAGGTTGTAGAAAAAATGCTTTGAAAAGTAAAAAAAAAAGTCTCTGATGATCGTGGGGCTCAGCTGGGCATGGTGGGGGGGCGGGGGGCAGGGATTTTTGCTACCGGTTCTCCGAACCACCTGCCGCCATCACTACCAGATTGGGCGATCCGGTCTGAACCGGGAGCATTTCACCCCTGAGTTGGAGTTTTTTCTGGAATGCTGACACCATGTTACTAATAACTGCGGTGGTTCACTTAACAGCTGTGGCAAGAAAACTATATTGTATTGTAAGACGAGGCAAAACTCACGTTAACACGTGTCTCACTTAGCCACAGAAATTTTGGGCTCAATTGCGGGCGTAAGTCAAGGACCACCTGTACTGTTTTTCGCTCGCCGTTGTTAGGCGTTGCTCTTGAGCAAACCGAGGGTTGTTACCTTGCCGGTTTTCCAGGTTCCATGACTGTCGTTACCGTCAAAGCCGTTGTGGGGATGGTCGCGGTTTCCATCCGGGGAAATATGCAGCTGGGCTACCCCATCTTCTACATCATGGCGGTGTGCATGGTGGCGACAACAGCCTTTCAGGCAGAGTAAGTGCAGCCGCGCTTCCTTTCTTCCTTTCTCCCCAAATGTGTATTTTCTTCCTGCAGCTCGCCACCAAATGTCAAGGTAATTCAAATTTAATTAAAATGAATTATAGATCAAAAATAGAGCCTGTGTGGCAGGTAGCACTGGGAAACTAGGTAATTGGATTCTTCTTGCTGTTTCTGACCGGAGATAAGGCCTTTTAGTAACCATTTGAATAATTTCCTGTTCTAAAAGAGACTTTGGGGGAGGGTGAGTGGGGGTCATTTGGGAACAACACAGCTAAAGGCCAGCTTCCCACACTCGTTGCATCTTGCGTGGATTGCTGGGAGCATGCTCAGAGGGATGGAGAGCAGCCTTCCTTTTACATATAAGAAGAGATGTTTTTTTGCTGGGTCTTAAGGTTCTTAAGGTTCCATGTGGAACCATCGTAGTTGGTAGCCAAAGCTATACTTCGGTACAGTAATAAAAAAAAGAAAAAAGAAAAGAATTGCAACCCGCCTGCCTTCCATAGAAGACCTGTATGTTGCATTGGTCAGAAGGAGGGCTGAGAAAATATTTGCAGATCCCTCACATCCTGGACACAGACTCTTTCAACTCCTCCCCTCAGGACATTGCTATGGGGCATTGCATGCCAAAACAACTAGGCACAGAGACAGATATTTTCCCCATGCCATCATTCTGCTGAACACTTAATTCCCATAGCTCTATTCTATCCTATCCTATCCTATCCTATCCTATCCTATCCTATCCTATCCTATCCTATCCTAATCTATTATTCTATTTTCTCCTATTCGCCTCTCCTCTTCTCTTCCCTTCTACATTCTCTTCTATTATTCTATTTTCTCCTATTCTGTTCTGTTCTGTTCTGCTCTGCTCTGCTCTGCTCTGCTCTGCTCTGCTCTGCTCTGCTCTGCTCTGCTCTGCTCTGCTCTTCTATCCTATCCTATCCTATCCTATCCTAATCTATTATTCTATTTTCTCCTATTCTCCTCTCCTCTTCTCTTCCCTTCTACATTCTCTTCTCTTCTATTATTCTATTTTCTCCTATTCTGCTCTGCTCTGCTCTGCTCTGCTCTGCTCTGCTCTCCTATCCTATCCTATCCTATCCTATCCTAACCTATCCTCTCCTATATTCCCTTCCCTTCTATTCTACATTCTATTCTAATCTATTATTCTATTTTCTCCTATTCTCTTCTCTACATTCTGTTTTATTATTCTATTTTCTCCTATTCTTCTCCTCTCCTCCCCTCCCCTCTCCTCTCTTCTCCTCTCCTCTCCTCCCTTCCCTTCCCTTCCCTTCCCTTCCCTTCCATTCTACATTCTATTCTATTCTATTATTTTATTTTCTCCTCTCCTCTTCTCTTCTCTTCTCTATTTTATTCTACTCACGAGTCAAAAAGTCAAAACAGTGACTTATGACCAGTGCTCACACTTACGACTATTGCAGCATCCCTACAAGTTATGGGATCAAAATTTGACAAACTTGACGAACGGCAGTGTGTTTACAATAGTTGGAGTCTATGGGTCATGGATACTCATTTGCAATCTTCCCAACTGGGAAGCAAGCAAAGTCAGTGGGGGAATGTCAGATTCAATTAACAACCACAAGATTCTTTGTAAATAGCTACAGTGATTTGCTTAACAACTGGGACAAAAAAATCATAAAATCAAGTGCACGTCACTTAATCACCTTGCTTAGCAATGGAAATTCTGGTCCCATGGCTGGCTGGGGAATTCTTGGGGTTGAAGTCCACACATCTTAAAGTTATGAAGACTGAAAAACATTTTTCCCATTTGTGTGCTTTCTAGAACATTTGATGTCCATGTCTACTACCAAAAAAGGAGAATATTTGTAGCGAAGGATTGGAATTAATGGTCCTTGGGGATTTCTGAGATGGGTTGTTTTCTTGCAGACATTTAATTAGAACAATTAATCAGTAGAACAACTTGCCTCCAGAAGTTGTGAATGCTCCAACATTGGAAGTTTTTAAGAAGAGATTGGACAACCATTTGTCTGCAATGGTATAGGGTTTCCTGCCTAAGCAGGGGGTTGGACTAGAAGACCTCCAAGGTCCCTTCCAACTCTTTTATTCTATTTGTGATTTATAATTACCCACACTAGGCAACACCAGCAGCACTGATGATGTTATATAGTTTGGGTAATGAAATGTCTACAAAAAAGTCCACCAAGCTCAGAGAGCACCAAGGATCCCTCGTTGTAAAACATTATCTAGACATTTTGGAATGAGCTGAAATTTCACCAGGCATATCAAGTATTGTTTTGTCATCGAGATCAGCAGCTGAATCTCTGAGTGGTGATCCCATTTTTGGTTCGTGATTTGTAAGTTTCCCTTTTTTTGTGTGCTGAAACATCTTTGGCTTTTCCTGAAATGTTTTGTTATTTATTTATGGGCAGTATTGTCTGATTATTTTTTTCTTCCACTGTATTTATTTTTCTCTTAGGTTTTTAACCCAAGCTTCCCACTTGTATGATGTATCCCAAATTGCCAGTGTGGGTTATATCCTGTCTACTGTGATAGGAATTACAGCAGGTAGGTGTATATCGGTGCATTAAAATCATGAAAGGAGCTGATCTGCAAATAACCTGAAATGGATTTTGCCTTCTTTCCCATCCCTGGGAGAGAATCCCTAACCTAATACCTACCTTGAAATATATATATTTTAATGCTTAAAATGAAATAGCCTGCATTGATAACAAGATTCTGTGCCTCCCTTTAGAAACTGTTTTTCTATTTGGAAGTGTAAATATAAGGACGGAACATTTTATCACATGTGGTGGCAATGCCCCAAAGCAAAGAAATATTGGGAACAGATAAGGAGATGGTTACAGGAGATAACATGAGAACAAATTGAATTTAAACCTGAATTATTTTTATTAGGCATAATTAATCAAAAGATGAAGAAATAACGCCAACATATCATTTTACATATAGTAACAGCAGCATGAATTGTTTATGCCCAAGGTTGGAAATTTGAAAATATACCAGCCAACGAGAGGATTATTCATAAGATATTAGAATGTGCCGAGATATATAAGCTCACATTAGAAATAAAAGGCAAAGAAGAAACAGAATTTTACGAGTTTTGGGATAAGCGGTATAAGTGGTTAGAACAGAGAAACAAAAATGTATAGAAATAAATGTAGATAACTCTAAGAGACATATGAGACAGTACTGTTAAAAAATGCTTATTGTTATGTAAATTGGAAGAATGGAAAATAAAAATTTAAAAAAAATAGAAACTGTTTTTCTATTTGAAAAGGCTTCTTTTCTCTTCAGGTGCAACTTTTTATTTGGACTTTATTGCAGAGGATGTTCTCCATATTTGTATGTTTTGTTTGGGGTAAGTTTACAATATTGATCTAACTCATTGGCTTCTGGTATGCTGTGTCTCTTGCATTTCCTTTTTCTCTGCTTGACAAGTTGGTTCTTTTTAATGTATGATGGCTATTGGAAGGCTACTTTGAGCATCTTCTATCTCAGAATGGTGGGAAACAGTGTTTCAATCATTTTCATCTTACTGAAAACAGAATCTGAGGGCTATTAGTTGCCCACTCTTTGCTAATAGTTTGGGAACATTTGAGGATGGATTCTTGGTTGCCTGAAAAGCATCTAATGAAACCATTTGATAGCTGATCTTATTCTCACTCACAACCCTGTCTGGAGTTTGCTGAACTGAGAAACGCTCTCCCAATCCCTACCAAGATTGCAGTGCTTGATACAATCGGAAATACGTACAGGTAGTCTTCAGGTAATGGCCCTAATTGGACTGGAAACTGGACAACACAGTTGTAAATTGAAAAATCACATGAGCGTGCCAACTTACAATGGCAATTCTGGTTGCTGTAGCTATGCAACTTCTGTTCGGGCATTAAACGCAACAGCACATGACCACAACTTGCAGCTTCCTGCCAGCTTCCCTATTGACGTTACTGGTTAGAATCTGCCAGTGAAGGTTGCAAGTGGTGATCCTGTGTGTCCATGGGGCACTGCAACCATTATAATTGTGTGCCTGTTTCCAAGCACTCAAATTGTGATTGTGTGACTGCAGGGAGGTCGTGACAGCTGCAAGTTTGAGGCATAAGTCTCCTTGTTCAGTGCCAGCATAACTTCGAATGTTCGCTGAATGAATGGTCGTTAATCAAGGGCTACCTGTATTTTGCCTTTCTTGGAAACCAAATCAATGTAGTATTTGTTGGTAATTAAAGCTTAATTTGTCCGTAGTCAAAGAATCTGAGGAGAATCTTAGGAGTTAATGCCATCTTTCTTTTTCTTTCTTTCTTTCTTTCTTTCTTTCTTTCTTTCTTTCTTTCTTT
>WNWU01000029.1:3876911-3897694 GCA_012654045.1 Ptyas mucosa | reverse complement strand
TTTCTTTCTTTCTTTCTTTCTTTCTTTCTTTCTTTCTTTCTTTCTTTCTTTCTTTCTTTCTTTCTTCCTTCCTTCCTTCCTTCCTTCCTTCCTTCCTATCTTTCTTTTTCTTTCTTTCCATATATATGTGTGTGTGTATGTGTGTGTGTGTATATATATATATATATAAAGTGTTTTTCTGTCGAAGCACCTGGTCTACCCCAATATGGGAGGGAGCATCCTGCTTCAGTTTCGCTTTTCAGCTCCAATCCAGGAGCCCTTAAGCAGTCGCATTCACAAGTTCGAACCCGAGTAAGGGTATGACTAGCTGATGAGAACTAAATAGCTTGACATAAATCTATACTAGTCTCCCTTTATTTCTTTATCAGCAAAATATAAATTTGATAATATACTGTAAAATTTATATTGCTGCCTATTCACCCATGGCAACTCAAGGCAGCTTACAGAATATAAAACCACATTTAAAACAATAAAACTAATAAAAGTAATCAAATAAATCAATATAGATGGACTGATGACGGGGTTTTAAGGGTTAATTTAAAATTTTTAAAATTTTAGACTTTATTTTATAGTGTGGCTTTGTTTTATTGTTGTGAGCTGCCCTGAGTCCATGTGGGCAGCATATAAGCCGAATAAAATAAATAAATAAATCAATAAATAATAAAAACATCCCACACACACACAAACACACCCCAACGACAGCACATCACATGAGCCATTTAATGGGCTCCATCTCACTCTGGGTTCCCCAGGCCCGCTGGCAGAACCAAGTCTTCAGCGCCTTCTGGAAGAGAATTAGAGTGGAGCCCGTTCTAATCTCTGGGGGAATGATGTTCCAGAGAGAGGGAGCCACCATGGAGAAGGCCCTTCTTCTGGGTCCCACCAGGTGTATCTCCCTCGGGGATGGGATTCAGAAGAAGGATCCCATCCTCTTGACTGAAAAGTTCAGGTTTTATATTTGCTAGGACAGGCCTGAGAACTTACGGGGAGCGGTGTCTGCAGAAGGGGGAAATTGTGAGGACAGACTGATAAAGGAAAGAGTGTCAGGATAGAAATCTCATCCTTTTGGTGCATGCATTGTGCAATGCACGGGACAGGACTTATGCTGTATTGCTGGACACCACTAGATATGGAAAAGGTTGTCAGTTCAGAATTGGGATGTCGAAGGGACTGCTTAGGGGGTGAGGATGCCTAGGAGCCCTTCTTCCTGGAGAGAATCCATGGGAGCAGCGGATGCTGTTCCTTTCAAAAAAATCAGAATATCATCTCTTCACCCTTCTTTCCTCTCCTCGTATTCTGCCTGCATCAGTTTCCACTGCTCTTAAAAATAAGAAAGTGAAAATAGTACCGATGGTAAAACGAGTCTTGGGTGCAATCCAGGGGTGAAATCTATTTACCTTCCTTACTGGTTCGGAAGACCTTCTGCCATGCACAAAACCTTCTGCGCATGCGCAGAAGGTAAAAAACACATTACTTCCTGGTTACAACCAGGAAGTAATGACACCCGGCTGGCCGGGTGGAGCTATGCTCCGCCGTCACTACTGGATCGCCAAACCACCAGCCAAAATCGCTACTGGATCAGGTGATCCGGTCCGATCCGGGAGCATTTCACCCCTGGTGCAATCTCAAAACAACCAGAGCACCACTTGAATGCCATCGTCATTGACAAGTTCACCATCTGTCAATTGCAAAAGGCAGCTTTACTTGGAACAGCTGACATCCTGGGATGATACTCTTAATACTATTAACAGCACTTAATACTATTAATCAGCTCCATAGAAAGGACTCAACAGGCAGATAAAAATGCCAAATCTAGTCTAAACATCTGGCTGACTGTGCAGTTAACCACAATAACAACAATGTCCTCATTCCTGCAAAGCCTCCTGACGCTGTTCTTTCCCTTAAGAATTTATGTTGAGGTAGAGAAGGCTCATGCACAACTATTTTAAGTGAGTAAACAAGGTCTGGGTAAATTTCTCAGAGGGTTAGAAGGGCACTTCAGTTCTCCCTATGGCTTTGGAAAGAACTAAATTTAGTTAGAATTGGTTTTTTTGATGTTCCTGCTCTTCACAGATGTTTCACTTCAAAAGTGTCTGGAAATGTTTACTTTGCCCCATGAACTTGAGGCAGCATGTAGACTGATGACTCACTTTCTGTGAGGTCAAATGTGTTGCTAAGACTTTTAGCTGTCAGCCACATTTTTCTCTTACCTATGTTTCAAACTTTTTTTTTTTAATTTGATTTATATGCCGCCCTTCCCTGGAGACTCAGGGCGGCTTACAGTGTGTTAAGCAATAGCCTTCATACTTTTGTATATTTATACAAAGTCAGCTTATTGCCCCCACAATCTGGGCCCTCATTTTACCTACTTTAGAAAGGATGGAAGGCTAAGTCAACCTGGAACCTGGTGAGATTTGAACTTGCAGTAATTGCAGGCAGCTGAATGTTAATGAATGTTAATAACAATGCTGTAGTCTGCTGCGCCACCAGACTCTTTTTATCTTCTTCATCTTGTCTTTTTAAAATCTCTTTCAGGTGCCTCATTGCCTTTTTAGGGGTCTTTCTGATCACTAGAAACAAGAGGAAATGTGTCTTTTTTGAGCCGTACATCTCCATGGATGCCATGCCAAGTAATCTTAAAATCTAGTACCTTTTTGATAAGCTGGTAAAAACTGACAGGCTTTTGGAAAAGTTAGTCTACCCTCACACCTCACCCCACTTTATTATTTAGTTGTATCACTTGATATAGGTCAGGTACAAAAACCGGGCAGTTAACATTGGTGGGATTCAAAAAAATTTACTACTGGTTCTGTGGGGATGGCTTGGTGGGCGTGGCAGGGGAAGGATACTGCAAAATCTCCATTCCCACCCCACTCTAGGGGAAGGATACTGCAAAATCCCCATTCCCACCCCACTCCAGGGGAAGGATACTGTAAAATCTCCATTCCCACCCCATTCTAGGGGAAGGATGCTGTAAAATCCCCATTTCCTCCTGGTCAGCTGGGACTTGGGAGGCAGAGAATAGATGGGGGCGGGGCCAGTCAGAGGTGGTATTTACCTGTTCTCCAAACTACTCAAAATTTCCACTAGCGGTTCTCTAGAACTGGTCAGAACCTGCTGAATACAGCATTTAAGCAATATGGAAGAACCCGTATCTTGACTGTGGTTATATTGAAAATGTAATGTCATGAATGTTCTTGGCTTCTATTTATGTTATTTCTAATGTTGATTGCTTCCCTGGTTTATTCTGCTTTTCTCCTACTTTAACAGCTGCCGAGAATCTCATATATTGAGATGGGCAGCCTAGAAATGAGTAATTTTTCAGAATCCACTTTTATCCATTTTAGATTTAATTTTGGAGTACTGAGGGAGAAATTTAAGGAGCAAAAATTTCCTTTAGGTCTTGTAGAGGATTAAAACATTAATTCACTCTTCAAGAACCTTGAAAAACCTCAAAGATTTGGACATTGTCCCCATTCAATGTGAAGATGACGATGTTGATAATAATAATTTTATTGATTGATTGATTGATTGATTGATTATATTTGTTTGTCAGCCATCTCGCATACTATATCATCCAAATACCAGTTCAGTCATAGAATTGCAAATATGGCACTGAGCACCAAACGTAGCATTCTAACTTGAGAAGGACATCCATATTTTGGATATTTCAATAGCAGTGTTTCTCAACCTCACTCCCTTGAAGATATGCGGATTTCAACTCCCAGAATTCTGTGTCTTCAAATGTCCAAGGTTGAGAAACACCGTCCTGAGGTAATTCAATCCTGCTGCCATCCAATGTGATGCAACTCTGGTTCCCAGACCAGCCAAGTCTCAGAATGTAGGTTTTGAAATCAAAACTTTAGAACAGGGGTCAGCAACCTGTGGCTCTGGAGCCGCATGTGGCTCTTTCACCCCTCTGCTGCGGCTCCCTGTCACTCAAAATATGTGTCACAACCGCCAATGTGCGACACCCGCCAGTACGCGATTTATTGAGCTTTTCAACCCCGGGTAGGCCAACCATGGATAAATCCAAGAAAAAAAAAGTTTCAGAAGAAAACATAAGGTTTAATTCAACTACATATGCTAGTTTTGTGGCCGCTCAAGAAATAGTCAGGCATGGGAAGGTTTTTGTGGCTCCCGGTGTTTTCTTTTTTGTGGGAAACGGGTCCAAATGGCTCTTTGAGTGTTTAAGGTTGCAGACCCCTGCTTTAGAATAATCTTGGTAGCTTTATGATGGATGGATTCCATCTCCCAGAATTCCCCAGGCAGCCCTCCTTTAGAAGATGAAATTAGAGTTTGGTTGGGTTAACAGAAGTGACAAGTTAAAAGAGAGCAATTGAATTTCTCTCTGTTTTCAAACCCCTACATTTCAAACCTCTCCACCTTTGTCCTT
The DNA here is from genome assembly GCA_012654045.1 of Ptyas mucosa. Taxonomy (NCBI): domain Eukaryota; kingdom Metazoa; phylum Chordata; class Lepidosauria; order Squamata; family Colubridae; genus Ptyas; species Ptyas mucosa. The sequence continues at coordinate 3,893,298 of WNWU01000029.1, read as the reverse complement.
CAGGCATGCAGAATCTGCACGACAACGGAACTGCAGTTCAACCTGAACTGAAGACTTCTTTTTCCTACGGCGCCCTGGAAAACAATGATAGCATCTCCGAAATTTATACTCCTGCTACATTAACCGTTGTCCAGGAAGAACATGCTTCTTGTCGGATCATGTCACATAGCAAAAGCGAGTGAATGCTCTTTGAAGGAAATACTGTAGGTGCGGTTGTCTTATTTATTACCCTTCCCTTTCTGTTATTTCACTCATTGAGCCCAGAAGGCAGCTGAAGTAGGGATGAACTCATATAATAATTCTAAAAAAAAAAAAATACTAATTAAGGCTCAACGTACCTGCAGATACAAAAGTATTCCATGGTAAGCTGAATTGCATTGGGATCCGAACAGCTCCATCATTGCAAACACAGAAGGCATTTGAGTAGCTAAACAGATGCTCTGTTATAACAGAAGCAGTGGTTTCCTTGGGATAACCAGGAATGGTATGTCTTTTAAAAACTGGAAGAATGGCACTCTCCAAGAGATATGTATTTGGGATTCCCCGTACTGAAAACTAATTATTTCCCCTTTTTTTGTCGGCGTGGCTAACCAGAGATATATTGATGCAGTTCACTAGTGTGTCCTCTGTTTTACTTGTTCTCCCAAACCTGGGAATTGGGAGGCAGGATACATTCTAGTATTCTGTTACCCTGGTCAAAGGGTTTAGTCAACAGTTCAACATTTTTTCCCATGAAAACTATGCAATTGAAGACGTATCGCTGCTGAGAATTCGTACCTTTCAGATCAACGCACCATGATTTAGTTTAGAGTCCCGACGTTGGTCTGCAACCCCAGGTGCTGAGAATGTGATGACACGTGTTTTGCTAATCCGAAGACCGCCATCTTGAAATCATAATGTTTGTGCTTTTAATAATTGTCCTGACAATGAAATTCTAGGTTGTAATGTCCTTTGCATTAGGCCTGGTTTTCATATTTAGCAGGGGTTTGGGTAAGACAGGATGAATTGCATCATTTTATAATAATGTTTGGAAACTGCAATTGAATTTTTTTTTTTTGGTGGATTAAAAATACTTCCCTGCAAATAGAAAGAAAGCCAGCTTCTGCAGATGTCACTGAGTTGTGACCAAAACCACTTTCTTTCCTTCCTTCCTTTCCTGTGTGTGATATTTATGTTTAAATGTGCAGGAATTATTTAAATGGAGGAGCATTTAAAAATATCCTGGTGCTTCAATTGCAACCTATTTAGCTATCTCTGGCCATTTTGCCCGTTAGATAAAGACGTTGATTTCCTGCAAGTTTTCATTTTTAATTTGTACTGTATCGAGATAAAATCTGCTCTTTCTCCCCAGCAGATGATAACGCTTTGACAACCTTGGCTGATCTTAAAAAGCTAAGCTCTGTTAGATGTGGTTTTGTATTGAGGATGGATGACCAGCGGAAAATCCCCAGTTGTAGGGTGTACTGGGAAATGTAAAAAGCATCTCAGAAAATACAGTCCCTACCCTTTTCATGTTTCTGGTGGTTGCCAGTAGAAATGAGTAAGATTTTAATCCTGGTTTTGTGGAAGAATTAACATGAATGTCAACCTCGCTGCAGTTTTCAACGGCCCTGTGGAGTCTGAATGGAGGATACTCAGGTATTTTGGCTCACTTTCACAGAGTGGATTTGCACTTAAGTTCCATGAAGGTCCCTGGGCAATATGAAATAAAGCTGTGTGTCTCAACTTCGGCAGCTTGAAGACGTGTGGCCTTCAACTCCCAGAATTCCCCAGCTGGTTAGGGAATTCTGGGAGTTGAAGGCCACACATCTTAAGGTGCCCAAGTTTGAAAAGCATCTCTCTAAACATCTCCAGCTTCCTTTTTGATTATTGCTTTGATATCTTCTGGAGATACCTGTAGGAAACTGAATTTCTTCCCATGCCATCACATCTTCCCTAATATTAAACAAATATTTAGGCGTAGCTGCAAAGGAAAAAAGAAAACTTCCTGGGTTATTGATCTGGGAATCATTTTACAAGCATAAGATTGTTTGGAAATTTCTCTTAAATTCTTCTTGAGGAGAAGGTCATGGTCCTTTTCAGAATGATAGCTAACGTTCTTGTCTCACTGATTTCTAGAATGACTAACATATGTGTTGACTGAGAGTACTGTCTTCACCATGGTATGTGTAAATAAACAAAGCTTTATGACACGAAGATGGAGAATGGCATCTTTTGTTCAAAGGAAGCCTTGCGCTGGGTGGGTGGGCAGATAAATTGAATAAGAAGCCGCCTTGAAGACCATTTGGGTAGAAAGGCAGACCACAGGTATTTAATGAAATAATTACTGTATTTTTTGGAGTATAAGACGCACTTTTCCCCCCCTAAAAGGGGGTGAAAATTTAGGTGCGTCTTATACACCGAATGTAGCCCCGCCCACCCACTAGCTCCCACCCTTTGGCCTCTGCCTCCCAGCAGTTTACCTCCTTGCAGCAATCAGGAAGAAGAAACAGCTTGTTTCAGCTTCAGGGCAGCCTAATTTGCACAAGTTGATTGGATCGGCCTCCCGACTCTCAGCTGTTTTGATCTCAACTGTTTTGCGTGGCCTCTCCTGCTTGCTGCAAGGGGGTAAATTGCTGGAGCAGATTTTTTTTTCCCCTTGTACTAATCAAAGTTTGCTGAAAACGAAACTGAAAGTAAAGCAGGCTGTTTGCTGTTCGCTGAGGCAAAATTGCTGGGAGGAAGAGGCAGATTTCTTTTTCATTTTTACCAAAAAAAGATAGGTGCATCTTATAGTCCAAAAAATATGGTAGTTAATAACTGGGTCCAGAATTTCCGTTGCTAATCAAGGTGGTTGTTAAGGAAGTTGCACCAGATTTTACCACGTTTTTTAACCATTGCTGTTAAGTGAATCGTGCGGTCATAAGATGAATCCAGCTTTTCCCATTGACTGCTTGTTGGAAGCTGGCTGGGAAGGTCAGAAACAGTGATCACAGGACCCTGACACCCTGAAATCATCGTAAATGCATGCTGGTAGCCAAGCACCCAAATTTGGTCATGTGAGCATCATGGGATGCTGCTGCAGAAGATATAAACGTGAGGATTCATTGTAAGTCACTTTTTTCAGTGCCGTTGTAACTTCGAACAGTCACTAAACAAAGGGTTGTAACTGAAGGACTACCTGCAATGAAAGCAAGCACAAGGGGAGATTTTTGGGTGTGTGCCCACACCCATAATTCAATGTACCCCACCCCCCTGCACATGTGTGTGTGAAACACCTTCCCCCCCCGTGCTCCCCCTGCTTTTGGCATGGAGGGCCTGGTAGGCCTGTTTTTCGTCCTCCCCAGGCTCCGGAGGCTTTCTAGGAGCCTGGGGAGGGTGAAAACTGCCTTCCCCACGCTCCCGGAGGTCCTCCGGAGGCTGGGGATAGCCCATTTCCTGACTTCCAGTGGGCCCGGAAGGGCCGAAAATCAGGTGGCCAGCGCACACATGCGTGCTGGAGCTGAGTTAGGGCAACGCTCGCGTGCCCACAGATACAGCTCCGCGTGCCACCTGTGGCATGCGTGCCATAGGTTCGCCATCATGGCCTTAGTGCATGGGTGTCAAACTTGCTGTGTCACATGATGTATCGCAACGTTTTTTTCCTCTTTGCGGAGCTGCGTGTGTTACCTGTATGATATATCCAGCCCACAGGCCGCCAGTTTGACACCCTTGCTGCTTAGTGGAAGCAGATCAACATATGAGTGTTGTATTCCATATCTGTAATTTTGACACACGCAGCCTTGAGATAGAAGGAATTTTAAACATTTACCAATCTTGACTGCATATGGCTCGTTGTAACTCATACCCAGAGGATATGATCCCAATCGATAGCACCAAAGATCTTATACAGGCAGCTTGCATGAAGCAATGAAGTCTAGAGTACAGATCAAACATCTATCACAGCCTATAAGGAGGAAGTTTATTTATTTATTTATTGGTTCGATTTATATGCCGCCCTTCTCCGGAGAATCAGGGTGGCTTACAATGCATTAAGCAATAGCTTTCATACTTTTGTATAAACCTGCTTAGTAGGGCTTTTGCCCCACCCCCCCACCCCGCCCCTAAGCAGTGTTCTTTTTTTTATATATACAAAGTCAGCTTATTGCCCCCACAATCCGGGTCCTCATTTTACCTACCTGGGAAGGATGGAAGGCTGAGTCAACTGCCCAGCCCTGCTAAAGGCACCTGGCATTTTCAGGGGAAGGGAGGAGACGCACCCTGGTCATTCCCGCCCAAAATGTGCAAGAGGAGGGGTAGTCCTCTATGCCAGGAGTCCCCAACCTTTCGGACCTCAGGGACCACTAAATTCATAATTTTAAGTCCCGCAGACCACTAATATGATATTCCTAATAACCGGCTGGGTGGGAGTGGCTCGGTGGACATGTGACTGGGTGGGCATGGCCAACTTGATGTCACTCATGTAGAGGGGTGCCTCACCGGTCACTACTTGCCCCTCCCCTCCCACCCAGTCCTTGCCTCCCCACCCGGGCTCCTTAGGGCCCCAACAGGAAGCAGTTGTTGGAACTAAGCAGCCACCACGAGAAAAAGTTGGCAAAACAGCTGGCTCAGTTCAAATTGGATCTGACTGAGAAGGAGGCTCAGCAGAAGCACCTCACTGAGGACTACGAGCATAGGCTTTCCAAGCAGAGGGAAGACCTGCAGGAGTGCAAGGCCAGGTACCGGCGCCTGGAGGCTCAGCGGGTTGAGATGGTCAGCCAGTTCCAAGCCATGATGCAGTCCCACTGGAACAAGTCTCTCTGGCTCTTCGCCACCAGCGGCACTTCCCTCCAGACTGCCCAAAGCCCCACACTAGGAGGCTGAAGCAGACCCCAAGTCGGAATTTCTGCCCCCCTCTGACCCACACAAAAAGACCCCAAAGGGGGAGACTCCATGTAGCAACACAAGCGTTCATTGCATGTATCCGTCCCAGGGGCCGTAGTTTGAGGACCCCTGATTTAGTGCAATATAAAAAAATGCAAATAATTTTTCTGTGGACCACCAAAATTTTCTCACGGACCACCAGTGGTCCATGGACCACCAGTTGGTGACCTATGCAATGCGTAGAACACATGGGGCATGCTCGTTCTGCCTACTACTACTCCAGAACTGGCTGTTACCTAATTTAAATAGCAACCCTGAATACAGTTTATTAAACCAAGATTTATTGAATGCACCGGTTAGCCTTGTCTTGCATTTCTAATCGTCTTATCACAGCAGATACAGGTTTGGAAACATGCTAAGCCTTCATCCTTTGAATGAATGCAAAATGTAAGATGCGGCTGACATGCTAATGAAACCAATGATGGTACTGACAGATGCTTGAGCTAAGCAGTTGTTAAGGGAGATTTTTAAAATAGAAGTTTTGTCAGGTCCATCTTGTTCAACACTAAAAGCATGCAGATTGGAAAGCTTACAGCTAATATTTTTTAATGCAGTTGAGCTGTTGACTCGAATCTGCCAGTGAAATACTTGCCAACGTAATTAACATTCTATGGATTTTATTCCATGGAAGCAAATAGAAATTAACTTTGAGAACATTTATATTTGGGTACTGAATTACCACTCAGGGGGGAAAAAAAAGGCAGCGGAAGCCAACTGTCTGATTATGGACTTGATTTGCTGAGAGAGGCAACGAGCTGGATGTGAATGGAAAAATACAGGAATCGGAGAAGAAATTATTATAGGACATATAAAATAGGGCATGCGTAGACTAATATCTTTCTACATTAAAAAGCGTAACAAGTCAATTATGCTTGTTACAACTGACAAATTGTACAAATTAACCAAAACAAAAAACCCCTGCCTGTAGGTGAATTTAGCCATTTTCATGCATGGAGGAAAAAATGGTCTATGGTTTGTTGAACAAAGATTGGTTTCAAACAGCATGCAGAGCTATCCTAGAAAATTGAAAGCCCAGCCATTGTGAATAGGAATCCGTTGGATCAAATCACATTTAGAGTGGACAGTCATGAAAAGCAGCACTGAGATTGCTGCAATAGATCTGGTAATCCAATTAAAAGGTTGTGCGTTAAATTTAATCCTCCTTAGGAACTGGACATTTTACCTTCTGTATACAATCTAATGTAGCTTCATTTATTTATTTATTTATTTATTTATTAACTTCATGTCCCATCTTTCCAGGAGCCCAAGATAGCACAGCTTCTCTATTTTTCCCCACTAGAACTGTGAGGGGGCGGTTGGGTTGAGAGAGACAAAGCTTTTCTGGCTGAGTGAGGACTAGTACTTAGGTCTCCCTGCCCCTTAGCCAATGTTTCACCAATTACACATACAAGTTCTTGGACTGGGAGGGAGGCTTCTGGTCCTCAGTAGTTGAAGGGGACATCACCCTGCCAACAAAAGTGCGTATAGTCAAGGCTCTGGTTTTCCCAGTTGCAATGTCTGGCTGTGAAAGTTGGACCATAGGAAAGGCTGAGCGCCAAAGAATGGAGGCCTTTGAACTCTGGTGCTGGAAAAGACTCCTGCGAGTCCCTTGGACTGCAAGGCAATCAAGCCAGTCAGTCCTAGAGAAGATGAACCCTGACTGCTCTTTAGGAGGCCAGATCCTGAAGAGGAAACTCAAATACTTTGGCCACCTAATGAGAAGGAAGGACTCCCTGGAGAAGAGCCTAATGCTGGGAACAATTGAGGGCAAAAGAAGAAGGGGACGGCAGAGAACGAGGTGGCTGGATGGAGTCACTGCAGCAGTTGGTGGGAGCTTAAATGGACTCCAGAGGATGGTAGAGGACAGGAAGGCCTGGAGGAACGTTGTCCATGGGGTCGTGATGGGTTGGACACGACTTCGCAACTAACAACAAGAAGTTGAAGGGGAACCTGAAGCTTCCTATTCTCTGTCCAATGCATTAAGCCGGTGTATTTTAAGCTTGGCAGTTTTCAGATGGATGGAATTCAACTCCCAGAATTCCCCCAGCCAGCATGTCAATATCTGCCCTGAACTGAAGCTCCGGAGAAAGTGGGTCATGCAACAAGGCAAATGACCCAAAACATGCACGAATGGGGTTGAGCGGAGGGAAATTAACGTGGTGGAACTGACAAATTGAAATCCTGACCTTAATCGTAGACAAATAAATGTTGTGGACAGAGCAGAAGCAGGCAGTTTATGCCAGGGAACCCACCAACATCGCTGAGTTGAAGCTGATCTGCAAAGAAGAATGGGCTCAGATTCCTCCCAGCTGATGGATCAATGGCTGTTGGAAATATTTAGCGGCAGTTACTATTATTGGGGACGCAGTGGCTCAATGGCTAAGAGCTTGTCGATCGAAAGGTCAGCAGTTCAGCGGTTCGAATCCCTAGTGTCGCGTAACGGGGTGACCTCCCATTACTTGTCCCAGCTTCTGCCAACCTAGCAGTTCGAAAGCAGGTAAAAAAAAGCAAGTAGAAAAATAGGGACCACCTTTAGTGGGAAGGGAACAGCGTTCTGTGTCCTTTGGCGTTGAATCATGCCGGCCACATGACCACGGAGACATCTTCGCACAGCGCTGGCTCTTTGGCTTTGAAACGGAGATGAGCACCACCCCCTAGAGTCGGGAACAACTAGCACGTATGTGCAAGGGGAACCTTTACCTTTACGGTTGCCCAAGGGGTCACCCCAGGTACTGAAAGGAAAGCTTTTGGTAGCCACATATATGTCACTTTGGCTCATTTTGGTCAATAATTGAATAAATAGATTCAATATATTTTCGATTCATCCATCCTTCCTTTCATTGGGTTCCCTTTATCTGGTTTTGGGACTGCCAACATTGAGAAACTCTGATGCTTGACGAACGTATCTTTTCTTTTATGCACACTGAGAGCCTATGCACCAAAGACAAATTCCTTGTGTGTCCAATCACACTTGGCCAATAAAAAATTCGATTCGATTCGATTCCCATTTTTATTCTATTCTATTTCCATTATTCCATTCCATTCCATTCCATTCCATTCCATTCCATTCTATTCCCATTATTTTATTCTATTCTATTCCCATTATTCTATTCTATTCTATTCTATTCTATTCTATTCTATTCTATTCTATTCTATTCTATTCTATTCTATTCTATGCACGGCCAAAATTAGCCACATTAGGGCTTGAGAGAGAGAGATTCGCGGCTTCAATTAAATAGAGCCACCCAGCTCTTGCCTGCCATCTAGAGGTCGTGTAGGTTTTTTTTTTTTTACAGCCCGAGATGCCATTCTTCCAATTGAATAGAGGAGGCCTTTCCACCTCCACCCCCTCCACCCCCACCTGTCATTCCCGCCGCCGGCCTTCCGCGCTGGAGAGAGAGGCACTTCCGGGTTAGACATCCACGAGCCGGCTCGCGACCGGAAGAGGGATAGCGGGGCGTCGGCGGTTGCTACGGGCGACGAGGGAGGGCGCGAGCGCGGTTGGCCGGGCTCGGGCGCGCGCGCGCCGCGCTCGCCGAGTCCTCCGTCAGCCCCGCAAGGGAAAGGAAAGGGAGGGAGGGAAGGAAGGCGGACGAGTCGGCCGGGCGGCCGCAGCAGCAGCAGAAGAAGAGCTGAGGCAGGTGGTTCTTGAGGCGCTGGCGCTGCCCCGCGGCTGGCTCGACTTGTTGGGCCGGGAGAAGGTGGCCGCGGCCCGAAGGTGAGGAGAACGGTGACCCCGCCGGCTTTGCCCTTCGCGACCCCCGCCGCTCCTGAGGGGGATTGAGGGGGGCCGGTGTGGCGCCTCCCGGCTTCCCGCTCTTCTCCTTTAGCTGTGGCTGCCCCCCCCCCCCACTCCGCGGCAGGTTTAGGGGCGGGAGGGGGGGTCTCCTCCTCTCGCCATCGTCCCCACAACAACAACCCCGTGAGGTGGGCCGGAGCTGAGGAGATGATGGACTAAGTCACTAACCCAAGACCGGGGGTCTTTCGCGGCGGACAACTCCAGCCGCCTTCCCAGCCCCGCCGCCTCCGCCATCCTTGCGCACAGCAGTCAGTCCCCGTGGCAAGGCAGGGGGAGAACCTCCATGGGCAGGAGTAGTATACCTCGCCAGGCTTTTCTCTTCTTCCCTGCGCTGCTGCTTCCTGAAGGGCCCCAAGATGGAGAAGAGGGGGCTCTAGGGCCGACCTGCCCCGAAACCTGAAGCTCTTTTTATTCCCCCTTGCTTCGGTTTTCAGATTTGCTCTTGGAAAGGCAGAGTGAGCTAACCGAGGAAATGGTATCTTTTCAACCCCCAGAATTTATTTCTTCCGTTAAAAGCTGAAGGTGGGGGTGGGGGGAGGGAGGGGGGAGGGGGAGAGCTCTCCTTTTGCTGATTGTGGGTCACCACCACCAACCCCTCTCCAATGTTACCAGGAGGTTGAGGAGCCCTTCTGCTGCATTTCCCATAGTTAGGAAATCTCTCCTCCTACTCTTAGGGGCTCTTGTTCATTTCTCTCTCTCTCTCTCTCTCTCTCTCCCAGGGGTGAAATCCAGCAGGTTCTGACAGGTTCTGGCGAACCCGTAGCGGAAATTTTGAGTAGTTCGGAGAACCGGCAAATGCCACCTCTGGCTGGCCCCAGAGTGGGGTGGGAATGAGGATTTTGCAGTATCCTTCCCCCAGGAGTAGGGAGGGAATGGAGGTTTTGCAATATCCTTCCCCCAGGAGTGGGGAGGGAATGGGGATTTTGCAGTATCCTTCCCCCAGGAGTGGGGTGGGAATGGAGGTTTTGCAATATCCTTCCCCCAGGAGTGGGGAAGGAATCGGGATTTTGCAATATCCTTCCCCAGGAGTGGGGTGGGAATGGAGGTTTTGCAATATCCTTCTCCCAAGAGCTGGGAGGGAATGGGGATTTTGCAGTATCCTCCCCCTGCCACGCCCACCAAGCCACATCCACAGAACCAGTAGTAAAATTTTTTTGATTTCACCACTGCTCCCCCCCCCTTCTTGTTCTTTCAGTATTTGGGAGGTGGGAGTGGGGTTGCTCTACTTTCTCCTTTTTTTTAAATGTCTGTTTCCCCTTGTTCTGCTTGGCGTTTCTTAATTTCCCATGCTCTCCGCTCCTAAAGCAAAGCATTGCTGAAATCTAGCTACACGAGTATTCCTTATTTTAGTAACCATTATGGTGATGGGTTACTCGGTTCTTAAGTGAAGCGGTCATTGAGTGAAACTGCCCTGTGTTTCTGATCCTTTAGCTCTCAGCTTCCCTTTCCTTTGCAGATCTGTTGAAGATGGAAAATGTGAGGATTGGTTGAAAGGTTCCTTCCTCCCCACCCCCTATGAAAGATACCCATATCTGTGAAAAGTTGCTAAACAAGAACTACTTTGATTCCTTATGTTCTTCTTTATTATATTTGCTGTCTCCAGTTTATGTCCTTGTGCTTTCAGACACAGCTAGTCTTTTTAGGGGTGAGGGGGCTGTTTATCATTTTAAGGAGATTTCCCTTTATTTTTGTGGCTTCCTCTGCCACATGGATACAAGTTTATTGCCAATTTATTTTTTATAGCTTTCTTCTTTTTAAACAATTGTTTGACTTGATTCTTCACTTTTTACCCCATCTATTGATTGGCCTGATTTAATTAAAACAGGAAACTGATTTCACACAATATGAATGAGCAATATGAAGCCCCTACTTTCTGGAGGGAAACATTCACATTATCTGCTAACCTTACTTAACATAAAGTAGGGGGTTTTTTTGTATTTCTTTCCTTCCATGTGGGAAGAGAGAGACTTATCCACTGTGTAGTGGGCATCTGACAGAACAACACTTTAGCATTCTCTTTCGGAGCAGCCTTGGTGAAGGAGGAAACAGTGTGCTAGGGAAAATAAACAGACCTTCTGTTAGGAAAAAATTAAGTGCTTGCCCTGCCTTAGTCAGGATGTATAATTTCCTTATTCATGAGTGTGGAGGACTGACAGCACAAGCAAGTACGTCATAAAGATGGTGATTTTTAAAATGCTTTAATCCTCAAATTTTGAGGCTTGAGAAGGTAAATACTTACCTTTAATATCAAACTGTGTGCAGTCACGTGTCCCTGAGGCTAAGGGTTTGATAAACATCTGTTTATTAGCATAGAAATTAGCTTTTTCATTGTTCAGTTTCATCACTTTACAAAACTGGTTTCTCAGATTCATGAATATTAGATAATTCTATTGGATTACAGTAGTAGTCACAATCTTGTGCACAATCATGTTACAGGGTCAGAGTTTGCCACAGAATCAAGGATGCTCAGAGTCAATGTTCAACCAACAAATTGAGATATATACCCTTAGCCATATAGAAGAGTGTGTAAGCAATTGATTCCGCTGCATGTGCCTTTCTAATTTAGAATTCTTCTTCAAGTTGAGCTCAGTTCTATTTTTCTGAGATGTTTTTATTCAACTTCCCATCTAACCTTGAACTCTGGAATCTCCTGTTGGTCTATCATCCAAATGCTACAGGCCCATCAATGCTTAAGTTTTGGACAATAAGCAACTTTAGCTAGATGCTGCCACCTAGGGGTTGAAACCTATAAACTCTACTTTGACAAGATTTGTTTTGCTAAAACATAAGTTTCTTCTGTTGCTTTCAGCAACTTTTCCTAGCATAGCAGATTGATTCTGGCAGACTTTTTATTAGTTTCTTGTTTCTTCTGTTGCATAATACTGAAAAACACAATCTATGGGGAAGACAAGGATATATAACATGGTTTTCTTTGGAATCCGTGATGATCAGTAGTAGTCCTGTATTAACGGTAACAGTGCTACTGGTATATGTTTGCTTGAAAAGGATACTAGGGGAAAAGTAGGGTTTTTATATGAAAAAATTATGCATCGTTCATAGTTTTACACCTGACTTTGATTGATAATTCTAGTAGGAAAAAATGTTAACTTGGTTTTTCCATTGAGGTACCTGCTCAACATAAACAACCTATAAATGTATAAAATCCCAATCTTCTGATCAAATATATTAGTCATTTTATTCAGTTATTAAAATAGACCAGTCATGAGTGAATTTAAATTCTGTTAAGCTTTCTGGTTCTCTTGCAGTTGTTGGTATATGTTAATCTCTTTGCAAATGCAAAAACTGAAACAGGCTATTGGAGCTGGCTTATGTCATCTCAGTTCAGTAATTCCTCAAAGCAAGAATCCAGCATTCTGGACTGAAACTGAAGATTCCTTTTCATCTACTAATTCACTGTGTTTTGTTTGCATTGTAGATTTCTTGGTAAATCAACATTTTATTTCTGTTAAAGATCTTTATGCTAGAAAAGTCAGTTTGCAATCCCCTTTTTGTTAAGGGAGATTGTTGAAATACCGCTCTTTAATCAAGGCCTTAATCTGTTTATCAAATTAATTCAGTTCTCTATGTTCTTCTCTTTTTAAATGTCCTTCCCACTCAGAGAAAATGTAATGCACTTTTAGGGAGTTAGAATATAGAAATTCACACTAAAACACTCAGTTAACAACTGGGCTTCTCAGTGATCTCTGCGTAGAGAAATAGCCTAATTTGCAGTAATTATTTTGACTATAGAATCTTTCTCCTGTAGCTACCGAACACTCTGAAAACGTTAATGCTGCGGTATTATAAGTTGAAATATTTTGGAATTGTGAGTCATCAAATTCGCAATGTGATCATAGCTGCAAGTTAATTTTCATTCTTTCTTCAGAAGTACAGAATGCCCTTGTGTTCTCTGAAGATTCTTAACTTCATTTTTAACACTGCTGTATATTTCTTTGTATAATTTTTTTCTCCTTCCATCCATCTGCTTTGCTAATTTTGGCATATAGGGAACACCCAAGGTCACCATTTGGCAGTTCCTCCAGATCCTTTGCTGTCAGTAGAAGCACAGATGGCCTTTGTGTCCAGGAGCCTCAATCCTCAGACTGACCTGGTTTACCAGGTATCAGTCATGCTCCAGGCCCTGATAACCTGCAAATCAGATTATGCTGTGTTTTCCTCCAATGAAACTGTTAGAGGCTGGCCCAGAATCTGAAACATGGGTAGCACTGTCTGGTTAGTTAGCTAAAAGGGACAGCCTGTTGGAAACATATAATGTCTGTTCTGAGCAAGCAGCATCTTGAATTTCATCCAAGCCAAATTCAGAGATTGCTCTGATGTTTTAAAACTCAACGTGTTTGATTTCTGCCTTACGCCATCTCTCTGGAGTGAGGGCCCCTCCCCACATTCAGAGTGCCTCCATCCTATTAGTGTTTCAGGGGTCCTGAAGAACTAGCTCACCCTTTGATGACGGTGTTTGAAGACCCTTTTTTTTCTCTTTCCTCCTATCCAGTTTCATCATTTCTGCCATCTTTTTCTTTTGTCTCCTTGTTTTTAAATATATTTAACAATTCGTAAATTGCACAAAGTCACTGGGAGTTGGGCCACATATAAATTTAATAAATGATTGTTTATGATTGCATAATGAATTGAATATTGGAAATTAGCAAATATGCCTATAATTTGTATTTATTAAAAGCCCCTCAAATATGACACTTGAGATACTGTGCAGGAATGAACTGTCTCAATACAGAGACTTTGGTTGCTGAATGCCTTCCTTGCTCAGTTACAATTAGTGTCTTACTAAGTCCGATGTGAACGTCGTGTTTAACAAGCAGGACCTTTCTTGAACTTACACATTTTCATCTTTTACTGACTTCTAAAGTTTTGTTATCCTACCTAGGTGTTCCATCTACAGCGATTTTAACTTTTATTGTGGGCTTTTTACTTTTCTCTTTAAATGTTATGTAATGTTATTGGTTTTAACATAATATTTCTACTTTGAGGCTACTTTTAAATATGTTTTTAAAACAGGCCTGTCACACTGGCAGCCCACGGGCCGGATGCATCACACACAGGCCACGCCCACCCTGGCCCCGCAATACACGATACGTCACATGATACGATCAAGTTTTACACCCGTTCTTTAAAGTAATATAACTAAACTTCTATTGCTATCCAGTTGTGACTTTTCTTGAAGGGCATGTGAAAAGCATGGTAGGCCAAGTCTAATATTAATATTCTGGAACTAAAAATGAACATGTTGTAATCTTTCTTCCCAAGCACAAATCAACTCCCATCACTTTGGAGACCATGTTTTCCAATGGGCAGGCAGAGGGAAGGAGGGAAACCATTTGCCAGGTCTGTTCTCCTTTCAGTCTGGTACATGTAGTAGACAGACACTTAAGTAAATTGTGTCTACTTTGTTGGGCCAGCCAACCCTTGCCTTTAAATGCTCTTCAAGCTCATAGTGTACAACAGTGCTTGTGATTCATTTTTATGCACAATGTCTCAGATAATCATATATGAGGGGCTTCAAAATAAAAAGTTCATGCAACTGGGCTAATTTCTGATAATTAAATGTGCATTATTGACATCTGAGTAGTAAATAGAAAATACGGTATTTTTAGAGAAATGGATTATGTGGAAAATCAAGTTGACTGTTTCTGAAAGCTATTTAACTGGTATCCATTATGCACCTTTTATTAAGCTGGGAACATTCAGATTGCAAAGGAATTTAATGTTTAAATATCAGATACTGGGTCCTGCTAAAGAAGTATTCTGCAGCTTGTTATATTTGGTGATCTATAAACTTTCAGACCATGATTCTATTTGCTTTTGCCTCATAGTAAAGAATGACAGGATGCTGCCAATTTGCCTATCATGATGTAGTACATATTTCTGATGCTACAACATCAGCCTGACTACGCAGGCCTCCATCTAACCTTGGAATGTCTTAGGGCAGTGATGGCTAAGTTTTTCCAGACCAAGTGCCCAAAGTGCACATACCTGAACTCCCAAAATGCAATGTGCGTGCAGCCCCCTGCACATGCCACGTCACGCCCCTACACATGTGCACACAGCCCCTGTGCATGCACCCCCCGCACATGCGCACACGGCCCCTGTGCATGCACCCCACCCCTGCATGCATGCGGGGGGGCCCATATGTGCCCTGCACATGCATGGCAGAGACCCGAACACCAGCTGGCCAGTGGGAAGCACATGCGCATGCGCAGCAGAGCTAGACTGGAGCGATGGCTAGTGTGCCATCAGAGAGGGCGTTGCATGCCACCTCTGGCACGCGTGCCATAGGTTTGCCATCACGGTCTTAGGGTTTCTGGATTCCAGCAGATTGCATGTCAGGTTTAAGACAAACAAAGGCTAACTCCATATAGAAAGCCAACATGTTAGAGCAATGTTTCTCAACATTGGCAACCTTAAGACATATGGACTTCATCTTCTAGGCTGGCTGAGGAATTGTGGGACTTGGGGTCTACAATCTTAAAGTTGCTAAGGTTGAGAAAACTGTATTAAAGCCTGTTTGCTTCTGAATTCAGGATCCATTAGGTGTCATCTGCAAATCCCATCTGGGTTTATTATAATTTTTTAGATGCAGTTTTTAAAAATAATCTCCAAAAGCATCATGCAAAGAATATAAACGAATAAGAAGCAATACTTGAAAAAGAAAAGCAAGAAGCTTCTAGATCCTTTCCAGAGCTAGCTGGTGGTGATGATCTTGTGGGTATGGGAAAGAAAGAGAAGAGACGTCTTCCTCTGTCCAGTATCGGTTTCTTGTAAATGAGCATGTGTCATTTCCTGGAAAATTCAGTTGCTCATCCCTAATATTATTTTGGAGACAAAACAAAAATAAATTCTAAATAAATTGGTTGGATTTAATTGACTGAGTCATGTGATATTGGGGAGGATCTATGATATCTTTGTCAGATTCCTGTCAGCAAAGCAAAAAGTTAGGGAAAAAAGGATTCCTATTATTATTTTTTTCCCCTCTGTGTCATAAGTGCTGTCTTAATTGTCGTTTCTTCCTGAAGGAAAGTTGGAAACTCAGAAGAGCTTTGTTTGGTGGATCAGAGATATTCTTTAGTCTGATCCACATTTACTCCTTGCCCTTCCCCCCCTCTCCCCCATCAGAAAGTGGCAGAGTTTTCTGCCACCAGAGCACAGGAGTTGCTAATGAGTCGTCCTCCTCACCATGGAAAAGGGGGTGATCTACTGTTTCTTGGATGCCCTGAGATCAAATTGTACAATCTGTTCCTAGAACCTTCATGTGTTCCCTGGAAGGTTCAATTTACTCTTTCAGAATGTGCACTTCCAGAGGTGGTTGGTCTATTTCCAGAACTGATTTTTTGGGGGAACAGGAAATGTGTTTAAGTCTTTGGATGCAGCCCAGTGCATGGGAGTCTCATTTAGGCCTGTCTCATGATAAAAGACTGAGTCTTTTATCATGCTTATTATTCATATCTGAATAGCCAGTGACTCCTTCCTACACTAGGAGTCAACGAGTTGTAAAATGAGCCAGGGTTACTGCTCTAAGGTCAGGCCTTATTTCTGCACATAATGACTAAACCATTAAAAACAGCCAAAATAAGAAATGATAGAAAAATATCTTCCTTACTGTTTTTGTTCTCTCTCTCTCTCTCTCTCTCTCTCTCTCTCTCTCTCTCTCTCTCT
>WNWU01000029.1:3852784-3876901 GCA_012654045.1 Ptyas mucosa | reverse complement strand
TCTCTCTCTCTCTCTCTCTCTCTCTCTCTCTCTCTCTCTCTCTCTCTCTCTCCCTCCCTCCCTCCCTCCCTCTCCCTCTCTCTTGGCTCATTTGAAAGACTCTTCCTACAAGCACAGAATACAGAGGCAGAAAGAAGCTTTGAATGGACAGTGATTAATGATACAATGAAGGCTTGGAGTGATAGTCAGTCAGACCTTTATAGCAGTGACCTAGAAGAAGAGGAAGAAATGATTTTTGGAGAAAACGAAGAAGATTTGGAAGAGATGATGGATTTAAGTGATCTTCCTACCTCACTCTTTGCTTGCAGTGTTCATGAAACAGTATTCGAAGCTCAAGAGCAAAAGGTAAAGGTTTTAAGAACAACAGTGCTGTTGGCAAATGTAGTTCTAGTTTATTAAAATTAATGTAAAATTTATTGAAAATCATATATGGGGCTTTATTCAAACAATATATGCTTCTTTTACCATAGAGTAAAGCGATAAAAAAACCCAAAAATGCTGATTTCTGCTCCTAACCACAGTCTAGATCGGAGGTCTTCAAACTTGGCAGCTTTAAGACTTGTGGACTTCAACTCCCAGAATTCCCCAGCCAGCATAGTTGAAGTCCACAAGTCTTAAAGCTGCCAAGTTTGAAGACCTGTGGTCTAGAAGATTGCTTTGGGATTCAGTATTGAGTTGTAATTCTACTTAGAAGTAGAGTTTTGTTAATATGATTTATTGGATATGGGATTTTCTGTCTTCACTGTGTTGTAGGGGGTGCACTGGAGGAGCTCAACCAATCTCATTGCACATATGTTGTGTGCACTGACAATAAAGATTTGAAATTTGAAGTAGATTACTGCATGCATCCTCAGATATATTTTAAACAAGTGTTGTAAACTTTCAGTTCATTGTGGAGTATCTGCTTTGTAAGCAAAAATCCAGGTTCAATTCTTGATATTTTAGAGATAACCTAATAAAATACGATTCCTGTTTGAAATCACTGCCATCTAGTGCAGAGTATATAGCTCAATGTAATCGGTTGTCTGTAGGTAAACAAAAACAGTTCATTTTACAAAGATTCACAAATGTTGTGTAGCCATTGTGTGGTTTTTTGTTTTTTGTTTTTTATTTGATTTATATGCTGCCCTTTTCCGGAGACTCAGGGCGGCTTACAATGCGTTAAGCAATAGCCTTCATACTTTTGTATATTTATACAAAGTCTTATTTCCCCCACAATCTGGGTCCTCATTTTACCCACCTTAGAAAGGATGGAAGGCTGAGTCAACCTTGAGCCTGGTGAGATTTGAACTTGCAGTAATTGCAGGCAGCTGAATGTTAATAACAGTGCTTTAGTCTGCTGCTGCGCTACCAGGGTTTGGTGCTGGCATGGTAAAATGGGTGAAATTTAGGGACAGGCACAGGCATCTTTTTCTGGATCAGAAATTGCAACTTGCTCTCTTCTCAGCTGATGGACCACTGGAGGCTTATGATAACATCACCCAGAAAGGGAAGGATTGAAGAGTTTTGGCCTTTTTCAATTTTGTTTTACTTTAATGGGAGGCTCATCATTCCCATTTCTTCTTTTTAAACATTTTTGCATTCCCACAAATGTTATAAGTGAAGCAATCAGGTATACAATTGATCATGATGAAGGGAACCATGGCTTATCATGATGAGAACCTGATTAGTTATTTTCAGTTCCAAGCAAATCGGGAAGCTCCTAATTGTGATTTTTTTTTTTAATTTAGGGCACTCAGTAGACATTTCTCTAGTAATTTAATTTATTCAATTGAAACACCGCCTGATTCCACCTGGTCCCATACAATAAAACAATAACATAAAAACAGAATACAATAATTATAAGAGAATAAAACAACAACCCACAAAAACGAATGGCAGAACTGGTAATACCACCCAATCCAGCAGTGGCTTCAACCACATAACCCAAGATCTTGGAGAATTGCCAGGTTTTAAGACTTTTTGGAACTACCAGTAGGCTGGTAGCCAGACAGATATCAAGTGAGATTTCATTCTAGACAAGAAGGGCACACTTCTTCGGTCCCTATTGATGACACTACTGTAAATTGAAGGAACATGGAACATGCTAAATTTGTGAGATTGAACTGGCTGGGCTGAGCATGGAGGAAGTGATCCTTCCAATAGGTCGTAACCAGCACCTTGAATTGCATGCAGAAGTTGAGATGTGAAGTGACGAGGTGTTGGCCTTGTGAGGTAGTCCATACAGGGAACATGCCCAGATGAAGTAAATATACTTTATTGTAATGTTATATCAACAGAATCTTGCAAATTTGAAAGTACACTTCTCCCTTGTCACCTTTGCAGCCCAAGAAACTAGGGTGGGTACCTTCTGAGACATTTGCCATGCTGCCATTACTTTTGCCAGCTTAGCTACTTTTTATTAGAGCGCTCCCCAGGCCATGGCTCTTCCTGCTGTCTCCCAAGGTCATTCCAACATACCATTATACTACTGACCGTCTGAAGGGCTTCCCAGTCTAGGGGAAGGGCACAACTGGTACACTAGAGGAAGTTGTTCAAATACCTTCCTGGGTACACCTGCCACCTGCTCTCAGATTACAAAAACCACCCTCCTTCCCTTCTTGGGGTCTCTCAACTGGTGCAAAACCTGGTTGAGTACAATTCTTGGAGGGAGTCTCCCTCCCAGGACAAACCAGGCATCTGTTAAACAAGCCAGGTCAGCATCCTCATCCATAGTAAATCATGAATGAAGGCAGCTTTGTTTCATCCCAACCTGGCATTCAGGATCGGGAGCTAGAGCCCAGGGCCACTGAGGATACAGTAGGACAGTGGATGGAAGCCAAGGGCTGGACAACTGGTCAACTGCTTTCAAGCTGTGGCCCCATGTCCCCACCCCTAGTTCCCTGCCATGCTTCCTTCTGCCATCGCTCTTATGATAATCCTGTCTGCCCTTTCCCTTCTCCCAAGTTAAGGCCCATTTGCACAATCTTTCCTCCACCTACGACACGCACAAACCTGATCCAGAGCCCCACAGCTATTTTCCTATGTACAGGATGGATACTGTAAGCTGGCCTCTCTTGCAGGAACTTCTTGTACGTCTTAGAATCCAGATAGATTAACTTCCACATCATACTTCAAAGTCTGATTCAGATATTGGATAAAAGCTGCCTTGAGGCCATGCTTAGTATCAAAACTTTTCATTTGGAATTCAGTTCTTCAAAGAAACATATTCGTTAGTAACGAATAGCCCTCTTTCGTAGAACCAAGGCATATCATAATTCTCAAAATTTAAGAAATTTAAATATCGAGAGGCAGGGTTTTTTTTCTATCCCCGTATACCTTTCTCTAAACTATTTAAGTTTTTGTTGCAACAGAGAGAGACTGAAACACCAAATGGAACGCTGTTATTACTTTTCATTGTCCTGACAGTCATAAAGCAAGGTTAATCATGCGTAGGCAGGCATGTTTCCATGACAGCTCTAGTTGAGGCTGAATTTGTTTCTGAAAAATCTGGGACTTAATTGTCTATAATACTTTGGTGACAAAACATGTTTTTTCTTCCTTGTTTCAAGTGTGGTGTGAAATACAGTTTTAAAGGAGTTCTCTGTGCTCCTTTATATTCATGAAAGAAATTTAGAAAGCGGAATAAACTCTTCCAACATCTTATTTAAAGTCTTTTTAAAAATATGATTCATTGCCATATAGATTGCTTTAAATACTGTTGCTTAGGATAGAAGTTAACTGAATGGGGGAATAGTCATATTCAATAGTTGGAAAGTTGGACTGGATCCAGAGGTAGGTTTCATCAGGTTCTGACCAGTTCTGGAGAACCGGTAGCGGAAACTTTGAGTAGTTCAGAGAACCGGTAGTAAAAATTACGACTGGCCCCGCCCCCATCTATTCTCTGACTCCCAAGTCCCAGCTGATCGGGAGGAAATGGGGATTTTGCAGTAACCTTCCCCTGGATTGGGGATGGAATGGAGATTTTACAGTATTCTTCCCTGGCCACGCCCACCAAGCCATGCCACGCCCACTAACCCACACCCACAAAACTGGTAGTAAAAAAATTTGAAACCCACCACTGACTGGAACCAGAAAGAACTGGTTGAATCCTCACTAGATAGTGGAGTTCACTAGGTCAGTGTTTCTTAAACTTGGGTTTTAATTATTCTTATGCCACCCATAGTCGCTGTGGATAATGAGATGGGTGGCATATAAATTTAATAAATGGATAAAATATTGTATTATTTTTCAACATAGTCTGGCAAATCATTTAGCTTTCACAGATCCAAGGACTATACTTTAAATCAGGGTGGGGAATCGTGGCCTGCTGGGCCAGAGATTGTTGTTATATTGTTTGATCATGCTGTAACTTCACTAAATAATTATGGCCATTTGGGGCTTGTTTTACATCAGAAAGATAGACAGGCAGATAAATACTGGACTATGGAGCCGATCGCTCTCAGAATGTAGTTCAGTGCATGTTTACTGAGAAGCGGGTTCATTGAATAAAATGCAGCTTATTTCTTAGACATTTATAGAAGAGCTAGACAATGGTATGGGAACGGAACGTGGCCCTTTTAGGTACCTTGTTTCCCCTAAAATAAGACATCCCCTGATAATAAGCCCAATTGGGCTTTTGCATGCATGTACTAAAATAAGCCCTCCCCGAAAATATTTAAATGCATGTGCAGCCAGTCCCCACCATTTCCTCTGGTTTCCTCCACGTGCCCCAAAATAATAAGACCTTCCCAAAAATAAGGCCAAGCACTTATTTCAGGGTTCAAAAAAATATAAGACAGGGTCTTATTTTCGGGAAAACACAGTACTACATTAAATACAATATTGGAAACAGAATAGCATAGTTCTATTAGATATATTTCCCTCTGGAAAGGAATGGACTATGCCAGTTTGATATTTATTTATTTTTATTTTTATTTATATTTATATGCCGCCCTTCTCCGGAGACTCAGGGCGGCTTACAATGCGCTAAGCAATAGCCTTCATACTTTTGTATATTTATACAAAGTCAGCTTATTGCCCCCACAAACCGGGTCCTCATTTTACCCACCTTAGAAAGGATGGAAGGCTGAGTCAACCTTGAGCCTGGTGAGATTAGAACTCGCAGTAATTGCGGTTCCTGAGGTGGGATAAATATGTGGAATTGGGATAGAGGAGATGAATTTAAAAAGCTTGTGTAACGACACACTCAGAGCCTCTAAGCCAAATACATGGAAGAGTGTGTGTGTATATGTGTGTGTGTGTATTACAGCCTATTCTAAAAATACGAGTTCCGGGTATATTAGTAGAAAGAAGCAGACATTCTGCGAGCTCTGGAACTTAAAATATATATATATGTTATATGTATATATGTATGTGTATTTGTTAAATGTATGTATATTTGTTAAGTGAATTTTATCCCATTTTATGATCTTTCTTGCCACTGCTATTAAGTGAACCACTGCAGTTGTTTAATTAGTAACACGGTTGTTAAGTGAATCTGGCTTCCCCTATTGATTGCTTATAAGAAGGTCTGAACAGTTGATCACATGACCCTAGGGCACTGGAACCGTCATAAATATGATCTCAGTTTTGATCAGGTGGCCCTGGGGATACTGCAACGGCCATGTGAAAAACAGTACTTTTTCCAGTGCCGTTGTAACTTTGAATGGTCATTAAATGAACTGTTATAAGTGGAGGACTACCTGTATTCTGCCTTTATTCGTTCAACTGTGCATAATGCTCCCACCTCCTGTTTTCCCCACAATAACCCTGTGAGCAGGGGTGGTATTGACTTACCTTCACTACCGGTTCGTAAATGTGAGCACGCGCATGCGCAGAGCATCACAAACAGGACGTGATGACATCCAGGCCTCTGGGCGGAGCCTCCCGCAGCTGCCGCTACTGGATCATGTGATCTGGATAGAACCGGCTGAATACCACCACTGCCTTTGAGGTGGTTTGGGTTCAGAGAGAGGGGCTGGGCCAAAGTCCCCCAAACCTATGGAAGTTGGACTGTGCAATAATCACAGCCAGCTACTAAAAGTATTATTTCATCATCAGCATTTGAAATGAAATGAAATCCAGCATTTCCTTCTGTAACAAAATATCCCTGTCCAATGCATTTATGATCATTACCAGATATCTGTTCTGTGTTATGAAATATCTTTGAGAGATGCCAGGTTTCTCCTGAACACATAGAGTATTGCATTTCTCAAATACTGGTCATTGATGGTAGTATTTGATGTTTCCTTATGTGCCTTATTGTCGTCTGCTTGTTGCATGTATTCGTCTTTTTGCTTTTTGTACATAGTCAACAACAGAAATAGAATTTGATCTGATCTGATCTTCCACCATCTGAAACCAGCCTTGCTTACATCCTGTCAAATTATCATGGGATCAGTGGCCTCTGATCTTTCTACATTTGAGGAAAAGATACATAAAAGAATCTCTTATCTAACTGGTGCTTTCTGCTAACTGGGTTTTTAAAAATGAAATCGCCATGTTTAAGGTTTCTACCTTACTCTAATATCATTTATACATACCTGGAACGATGCCCCTCCCCTCCCTCCATCATAAGAATACTTATTTTGATTTGAATCCTGTGTAGCACATTTCTCTTTCGACCCTCATGCAATTATTTTTTCCCTTGTTCATTGCACGGAGCAAAGAGGCAGCAACCAATCCTGGGAATGTTCCATTGCAAAAAATAACCTGCTCTGATTATGCTGATCTGGTTCCCCACGACCTTTTCCATCTCCTTTCAGTGACGGCCTGGCCTGATCATTGTCCCCATAATCCTGATTTATTCACTCGGCTGCCTCTGCAGGATACTCCCTCCGGTGTTCCAAAAAACAGGGTGACTTAATGAAATGGTCTTGCACAAGGTCGTCTTGAGCGAGCCTACCTAGAAATGATGCAGTGCTACGGAACTTCTTTGTGTGTGTGTGTGTGTGTGTGTGCGTGTGTGCACGCAAGGGCTCCTTACTTCTTTTAATTCATAGGCCCCCTCCCCTGACCTTGACAGTAGGGTGGGGAGAGTCCTCTTGCACTAGGGCCAAAAGGGAAGAGGGTGAACGGAGAAAGAAGGTGGCATTTTATTTTTGGCTGCACATCGCCCTGGGCATCCATAAATGAGAATTTCTTTGCCTCAGTGGTTCTGCCAAGGACACATGTAATAGGTGGCTGTTTAGCTTGATGACCTCCAAAATAGATGAGGGGGAGAGCGGGAGAAAACCTGAGCGTTGGTCCAGCGCTCTGGGAAAAAGACTGATATAACATGTGGCCCTAAATCAGATACGTGTCTACTTTTTAAAGCAGTTGGCTTAACAGCTTTCGGATGGAAGAAGGGAATTATGTAATAGCTGATGTAATAACATTCCAGGCGGTGGCTGGGAAATCACAAAATGTAACAGGCTGGCTTGTATTTGTTCCGTCAGCGGAGTGGGGTCTGCGTGAGTGAAGGAGACCTTGGCTTTACAAGGCTTCTTTTCTGCAGAGGTGGGATAGTCCAGTATTTCCGTTCAGTTAATGGGTAATATTGTGCCGGCTGTAAAATGAGTTAGAGGAGTTGGTCGACTATAAAGATTGCAAATTTAATGTTTTCTCACTGCATCATTTCTGTAATCAAAAGCGAGTCCTCTTTCTCCTGAAGCTTTGTGGGCAGAGAGATTTCCAGAGATCTCCTACGACCTGCATTTGTGATGTTAGTA
Organism: Ptyas mucosa; assembly: GCA_012654045.1. Lineage (NCBI taxonomy): Eukaryota > Metazoa > Chordata > Lepidosauria > Squamata > Colubridae > Ptyas > Ptyas mucosa. The sequence goes on along the minus strand of WNWU01000029.1, from coordinate 3,869,210 downwards.
TGGGGTTAAACATTTTTGTTCAGTCACTAATCATGCTCCAATAGTCACCTATAAGGACATCATCAATACAGCCATTTCCATCTCGCGGCACTAATGAAAGAATGATTATGCCAGACACCCCCCTCTATCCCCTCTCCCCCCCCCCTTTTTTTTTTCCCTAGAAACCTCATATTTAGCCCTATGTGTGGAAAAACTAAACCTCTAGTAAAAATGAGTCAGGCAAATGTGCTCAGTGCTGGTGATTCATGAAGTGGAAACGTTAAGAATTTAGACCAGTGTTTCTCATCCTCAGCAACTTCAAGATGTGTGGACTTCAACTCCCAGCATTCCAGTTTTGCTGACTGGGGAATTCTAAATGTAGATTATGCTGCATGGTTAACAAGGCAGACTAGTTTATTTATTTATTTAGCATATGATATATCACACACGGACTAGTAATATATATTAGCATTGCACCTAGATTAGACAAAACACAATAAAATATAAGTGTTAAAAAGATCTGTGTTCAAATACCAATATCTAGGCCGGCTAACCATTGAAGCACAACATTATGTATATTTTTTAAAAATCAGATACTGCGCTGATATATGCCCTCAGTTTATAGCTGGCCACGATGATGATCTTCAGTTTGACATAAGACCCCGTAGTCACCCTGAGGGGACAATATTATGCCCCATTTCTACAGAGTGCCCTGGCAGATGACATGTGAGGTGTGAATCTTATTCAGGATTGTCCACTGCTGACATCCAGACTACTCTGACTTTTCCTAGCTCTCAAAATTACATGGTAATGAAAAACGAACCCCAATACATGGCAGATTTGGCTTATGCAGAGGACAGGCAGTTGACTTGGTAGATCTCACCAGTCTGGGTTCTGGTGATTTCTGCCACTGTTCTGTTCAACAAAGTTTGTACATTGCATATAGGAAACATTAGGCAGAGAATTAACAAGATTTTGGGGATTGCCTGTAATTTTATATGTATGAAAGTGACCGCAAATGCCATTATTTTAGGGATGCCCCCAGCATGTTAGTAAACAAAAAGTGGTAGCTATTCAAATATTGACCGTATTTGATGGTAGCAGATAGCAGCACTAAGCTGTGCTTGGCTTTTCAAGGGGAGAAAAAGCTAAGCAGGATCAAACCAGGTTAGTACCTGAATGGGAAACTAGGATATCCCAGACTATAGGATAGATATATGGTATTTTTAGCTAGGTCTGTACTAGGATTCAGAGTTAGATCATAAGAGGTGATCTCTCTTCACCACCCCATTTTTTAAAAAAAATCTACCTTTTTTAATGTATAATTCAGGGCAGCAAACCAGTGGTGGGTTGCTACCGGTTCACCCTGGATCAGGCAAATCAGTAATGGCGGCGGAGGGATGCTCTGCCTACCCTCCTGGACTCTCCTGCGCATGCGCAGAAGCATTGCGCACCCACGAGCAAATCGGTAGCGATGGGTTTTGAAACCCGCCCCTGCAGCAAACATACTCCTTCCTGCTTCTGTTTTCCCCACCACAACAGCCCTGTGAGGTGGGAAAGCCAGCTGGTTTTCATGCCCAAGATGAGACTATCACTGTCTTCTGGTTTCTAGGCCAGCGCCTTAGCCACTACGCCAAAGCCACTCTGATTCATTCATTTGCTGAAAGTTAAGGGGAGCATATAGGATTCTCTTTTCCCTTCTCCCAGTTTATTCTCGTAACAACCCTGTAAGATGGTGTGGGCTGAGAGAGGAAGCCAGTGCTAAGGTCACTGATGGATTTATTGCAGTGGTGAAATGTAAAATGTGTTACTACCGGTTCTGTGGGCGTGGCTTGGTGGGGGGGTAATGTGACTGGGTGGGCGTGGCCACCCCACCTTTTTTTTTTTTACTTTTAAAAGCATTTTTTTCTACAATCTCTGGCTGAAGAGGTTGTAGAAAAAATGCTTTTAAAAGGCTCTGACGATCCCAGCTGAGACGCCCGATCATCAGAGGCACTTTTTTTTAACTTTTAAAAGCATTTGTAGAAAAAATGCTTTTAAAAGTAAAAAAAAAAAGCCCCTGATGATCGCGCGGCTCAGCTGGGCATGAGGGGAGGGCAGGGATTTCTGCTACCTGTTCTCCGAACCACCGACCGCCATCGCTACCGGATCGGGTGATCCGGTCTGAACCCGGAGCATTTCACCCCTGACTTATTGTTTCAGAAAGCAGGAAAGAAAGAAAATAATTGCTAATCCCTCATTTTTGGAAATAAAAACAATCTGTAGAAATAAAAAAACCTTCCATTTGTAAGTAAGACGTATAGCTATATTGGACATGGAGAACACACTGTACCTTTGTTAATTCTCCAGTAAATCTTCCTTGTCTTAAGAAAGGTGTTGCCTTCATGCACATACAGTGCTATGTTTATTTTTCTCATGGTCAATGTGATCTTACCTATAGAGTTACAGAAATGCTTAGCTTAGCAGGTCACCGTTGGAAATACAGCACAATTCTGATTGCCCTGACTACCCAGAGATCGGTCTAAAATGCATGCAGCGTGGCTGTTTGTGGGGAAAAACAACATTAATACTCATTATCTGGATGAAGCAGCATATGGTACTTTATCTGGAAGATAATAGGATGAAGGCCGCTCCTTTTTTCCCTGACTTAGAGAAATAATAAACGCAGAAGAATTCTTACTGAATTCTGCTTACACTGTGATTCTTATCTGCCTGTGAAGGATCATCAATTCTAAATTTGGAATACTGGGAGAGGGAAACTGTGATGATGAGAAGCAATTTTCATACCAAGGCATTCACTGAAAGGCTTCACAAATCTTGGTAAGGCAAGGTTGCAACCCTAGGCAAGTTATGCGAACTCCGCTGTTATATGTTGAGATTCGTCATTCTTAATGCGGAACTCCTCGAACTTTCTTGGTTCGTCCTGCCCTTTAGTGTGTCAATAATTTTTTTCATCACGCTCCTAGAAGTTTGTGCAGTATCCATAAGAAGTCTGTTACTGTGTTATTTTCCATTGCTCCTGTGAGTTGACTGTGGTACCCTGAGGCACCTTGGCACGTGGTTTGAAAATCATGGGCTTCGTGTAATATCCAACCTATTAATATGTACAGGTATGAAAATTAAATGAGCTTAATGCCTTGTGCAAACCAGTCATCTGTGAGAGCAGCCAACGACTTTGCCTTGAAGCAAACATAAAGAGCATTTTTCATGTTACAGATTCAGCCTGCTCCAAGTAACTCTTTAGCTTTGCAAGTCTGAAACTTGGGTTCAAATGCCCGTTGTGCTAATATCACTGGATTGCATTTAAAATCCATAACATCTCGACTCCAAAGTTTTGTTTCATGGGGTTCCTATGATTGTGATAACACTGTAAAGCAGGGGTGCCAAACTCAGTTTCATTGAGGGCCGCATCAGGGTTGTGTTTGACCTCAGGGGAGGTGACGGGGGGCCATGGCCAGCTCAACATCACTCATCGAGGCTCCGTTTTTGGCCACGACGGCCTCCTGCAGCCCTCTACCGGTGAAAACGGAGCCCAGGAGGGCCGCGGCTGCAAGAGGCTGTCACAGCCAAAAACGGAGCCCAGGAGTCCTGAGTATGGCCCTCCTGAGCTCTGTTTTCGCTGGCAGAGGCACCACGGGCTGGTCCTTTGCTATTTCCCGGGTGGGCCCATGATCTAAGATCTAAACACTCTGCAGGCCAGATCCGGCCCACGGGCCTTGAGTTTGACACCCCTGCTGTAAAGCATTCTCAGATAAAATTTCTCTATATGCATGATTCATCTGCACCCATGTTAACTCCATAGTGAATTAAAAGACTTTCAAAGTGTGAATCGTTATAACAGTTAGTTGTTTAATGAAAATCTGACTGATGTTAATATATTTGAAAATCATGCCAGTTGCAGATTATAGTGGGTGCATCATTGGTAGGCCTGAAGGGTCAGGTCGAGATGGATCATCCTGGAGAAGGTCTATCTGTGTGGTTGCTAGGAGTCAATTTTGACAATGACATTATTCAATTACTGTATATATTTTACTCTAGAAGCAATAATAATGATAATAGCAACCACTAGATGGCAGTATGAACGTAGCATTATATGTTCTTTTAAATACAGGTTATTTAAATACAAGAAAACCTGTAATTACATGAGCCTGTGTTTTTCTGTAGATATTGCAATAAAAGGTATCCGGGAAAAAGAAGAAAAACTAACTAAGCAATATTCTAGATAAGTTTGTTTATTGAAGTAAGCTTTGAGGTACCTTTGTTATGTGTTTTTTTTCTCCTATCCTTAGGAAAGATTTGAAGCACTTTTCACAATCTACGATGCTCATGTTACATTCCAGTTATTTAAAAGCTTCCGAAGAGTAAGGATAAACTTTAGCAATCCAGAAGCAGCAGCCAGAGCACGGATAGAACTCCACGAGACAGATTTCAACGGGAAAAAACTGAAGCTATATTTTGCCCAGGTATATGTGTTTCTTATTTGAATCCCCTGCTTTCTATTAAAAATACAAATAGTTCCCAGGGGCCCTCCTCATCTCTGCTCTATATCGTCTACTAGTACAACAGTTTTCATGTTAGTTAGTTAGTATAATTATCTTGCCTTTTAAAAGTACGTTTGAAATCCTTACTGGCAAACCCTGCCTACCTTATGATGCCTCTGAGGCAAAAGAAGCTGCTTTCATAGGGTGCCTGCAGTCCTTTCACCACAAAAACAGCTTTGGAGAAGTTAAATGCATCCTTCACAAATAACTTGTCAGGACAGCTGACAAACAAAATGGCTAGAGAAAATCCTGTCTACTGGGAAGTCATCTGCATGTGGACCATTACGTTTCTTGCAGATGTGCTGTGATGTGCTATATTTTAATGGTCAGAAAATCAGCTTGATACTAAAAGCACACACACCAAGCATACAGTGTTCTGGGCTTGGCAAAGAACACTGCATTTAAAAAAAAAGATTATTTTTTACAAGATATTATTTCTGTGCCCTCAATGAGAACATATCTGCTGAACAAAACTCCACATAGAATAGAATAGAATAGAATAGAATAGAATAGAATAGAATAGAATAGAATAGAATAGAATAGAATTCTTTATTGGCCAAGTGTGGTTGGACACACAAGGAATTTGTCTTGGTGCATACGCTCTCAGTGTACATAAAAAGAAAAGATACATTCATCAAGAATCATAAGGTACAACACTTAATGATAGTCATAGGGTACAGATTGGTGACAGAAAGGGCATCCAGCCAGTAGACACTCTGCTCCATTCAGTTGCCCAGACTCCACCCCGCAAGGGATCATTAAAAGATGATGATGATGATGATGATTTCTGTGCCCTGCATCAGTTTTGCAGAATGTCTCTCCTCTTTATTTCCACTGTGGTAGTCCTACAAATAGGCAAGAAACTCTGCAATGTATGGAACCCTACACGGAATCTTCCCACCTTCTTCTTTTTGATTCCTTCTCATCTGCTCAGAATTCAGCAATGTTCCCCGTAAACTGTAGGCCTGTCTACATGGCTGTACAGGCTATTAAAAATATCGGAAGGTCACAAAAAATTCTACTTCATCCATGGCTGGAGATAAAATCTTAGCTTAGCCACTGATTCAGCAGGGAGTCTTCAGCAGCTTGTGCAGCTGTAACATAAAATAGGAGTGACCTTTCTTGCTAGAATACTGAATAAGTGGATACTTAATGGATGGGTACTTAAATAGACCCTTAATTTGGCTCAAGCAATAGGTTATTTACTAACTACCCTGGTAACTGTTTAACTCAAATAGCTAGAAGAAAATTAACTATGCACTTGGAATCCAGTGTCTTGTCCAATCGGTGAAATGCAACCCCAAATAATCTTGATAGCTTTCCCAATTTTGTGTCCTCTAGATCAGCGGTCACCAACTGGTGGTCCATGGACCACTGGAGGTCCGCGAGAAAATTTTGGTGGTCCGCAGAAAAATTATTTGCATTTTTTATATTGCACTAAATCAGGGGTCCTCAAACTACGGCCCCTGGGACGGATACGTGCAATGAATATTTGTGTTGCTGCAGAGAGTCTCCCCCTTCGGGGTCTTTTTGTGTGGGGAGGAGGAAGGCAGAAATTCTGACTTGCGGTCTGCTTCAGCCTATTGGTGTGGGGCTTTGGGCGAAGGCTGGAGGGAAGTGCTTCCGGAGGGCCTCGTTCCAGTGGGACTGCATCATGGCCTGGAACTGGCTGACCATCTCGGCCCGCTGAGCCTCCAGGCGCCGGTACCTGGCCTTGCACTCCCGCAGGTCTTCCCTTTGCTTGGAAAGCCTATGTTCCTAGTCCTCAGTGAGGTGCTTCTGCTGAGCCTCCTTCTCGGTCAGATCCAATTTGAACTGAGCCAGCTGTTTTGCCAACTCTTTCTCGTGGTGGCTGCTTAGCTCCAACAACTGCTTCCTGTTGGGGCTCTAAGGAGCCCGGGCGGGCAGGCGAGGAATGGGTGGGAGGGGAGGGGTGAGTAGAGGCTGGGAAGACACCCCTTGATGTGAGTGACATTGAGTTGGCCATGCCCACCCAGTCACATGCCCACCCAGTCATGCCCACCCAGCCAGTCGTTAGGCAGATCATAGTAGTGGTCCACGGAATTTAAAATTATGAATTTAGTGGTCCCTGAGGTCTGAACGATTGATGACTCCTGCTCTGGATGTGATATATTATACAACAACTTCCAGCATTTTTAGTGGAAATATTAAAGGAGAAAGCAGGACTAGAGAGAGACTTTGTAAAAAAATAAAAATGAATCTGATATATTATGTATCTTACTGTTCTGACAACATTTGTTCTTTCAGGTTCAGGTGCCCAGTGAAGTTGGAGAAAAAGCTTACCTTTTGCCCCCCCAACCTACCAAACAGTTCCTGATCTCTCCTCCTGCATCCCCACCCGTAGGATGGAAGCAGAGTGAAGATGCTACTCCTATGATAAACTACGACTTGCTTTGCGCCGTTTCAAAATTGGGGCCTGGTAGGAATGTTTTATTTTTCTCCCATGTTCTGTACTGATGCATCTATCTCTATACAAGTCCTAGTACTGAATAATTCACCTCTGTCGAAGATGATGATGATGATGACACGTTTCAGAAGGGAAATGGGCATGTTTGTAGCAGACTCAGGCTATTAATGAGTATGAACTTTGATGGATGTTTAATAACCGTTAAAGGTCTTGAAATATCCTTTAAGTCAGGGGTCTCCAACCTTGGCAACTTTAAGACTTGTGGACTTCACTCCACAGCTTTTTGCTGGCTGAGGAACTCTGGGAGTTGAAGTCCACAAGTCTTAAAGTTGCCAAGGTTGGAGACCCCTGCTTTTAAGTCATAATAAAAGAAACCAATTAATCTTCATTCCATGTTTGTGAGCTCCATGAATTGGCCAATCTGTAACATAATTTGTTGGTCTAGGTAGGACCTTGGCCTCTTCCAGCTTCAGAGCTCTTTAAGTTAAAAGCAGTTTTTCATGATAAACCATAGCCAATAGTCCAGCACATGTCAAATATTGGTTAACATTGATACATAATGTTATCAGAGAGTGCTTCAAAATATTATATTGGAGTCTTTGTGCTGAATTATATGACAACTGTTCTGTGAGAACCTATAAAATTCATATTTGTACATCTATATTATCCTTCCTCAACCTGGTGCCCTTGAATTGTATTGGGTTTGAATTCCCATAGCACAGGAATGGGGCATTGATGTCTAATATCTCTGGAGGGCCCCAGAAATTATCAATCTGTATACAATAAGTATGATCATTCAAGAGCTTGAGATGATGTGCCCACCCAAGTTTTGACTCTGGCACCACTCTCGGTCCCAGGCAGAGGAAACAAGACAGAGTGGCTATAGTTACCTGTGAGATTCTGGTGGCTTGAAAAAATGCTGTTCCACCACAGAGTATTGAATTTCAGACCCTATTTGTGAAATGGGACATAAGAGTTCAAAGGGGATTGTTGCCCCTGTACCAGCCTCCTTGCTGCTTAACAGACCTTTGCTACTCAGTGCCCTGACTGGACTGGCAGCAGACTTCTCCGGGTTTATGGTTCTGGAGGACTCTGCCTTCCTTGGACATAGAATTAGAGGCAGTTTGGGAATTTATGATCACTATGGCAAGTGTACAGCAAGCTGGCTGGAGAATTCTGGGACTTGAAGTCCATACATCTTAAAGTCGTCAGGGTTGAGGAACTCTGGTATAAAGGGTTGCTTACCATGCCTGTCATACTCTCTAGGGGAAAAGTATGAGCTTCATGCTGGAACCGAATCCACTCCAAGCGTCGTGGTCCATGTGTGTGAAAGTGAAACTGAAGAGGAAGATGAAGTGAAAAATCCCAAGCAGAAGATAGTGCAAACTCGGCGCCCGGACCCACCACCTGCCTTAATAAGTGAAACAAAAACTCTTGAATGTATGCTAGAAGTAGGAAGTGGGATGCACTACTGATTCGAAGTATTTTAATCATGGCAGTGGATGATTACTCCCATTTGCATTGCTGCATCCTGCATAGCAGCAACAGACTCCTCCTGCTGTCATCTCACATCAAGAAGACATTTTGAAGAGCACTTTAATTTTTAAGGTCAACTTCCAAGATGTAGCAAATCCACTAGGCTGCCAATCCTAGGAGAGTGCCATTTCTGGTAATCTGTGTTACCATCCTCTTGGTGTTTGTAAGGCCGAAGGAACTTGGCTGCTGCCATTTATATGGGCTACCACATGGTTTTGTATGTGAGTCTCTCATGCATATTTTTGTGTGCTGATGTATACCATGAATCTGATTCACTTGATGTTCTAAGTAATCTAGTGACAAATTATACATGTAATGTACAATGTACATTGTTATCAGTAGGAGAATCTCAAAACTGTTTTTGAGGTGATAGAATCAAATATTCAAGCAGGTTTGTTTTTGTGGTTTCTGGGCTTTTTTTTTTCCTCCTTCTTCTTCTTCTTATAGGTGCCATAGTTGTGTGTGTTGAATGTCAAGGTATTATTGTGAATTGGTGTAAGACAAAACAAAAACAAATTGGGAGTTGTAATAGTTCTTTTCTGCCCACTGCAATTAGGAAATTTTTTAAAAAATTGAAATGCCTATAAGGATACAGTGGAGAATGAATTCATTACCTTTGGAGCACATCTTCTTAATCTGTAGTTTTCCACCAACTGTGGTTATGTCCTACATGAGGTATTTCCAAAGCAAGGAGTTCTTCTCCTGCAGCTTGTTCTTCATGGCCTGTTTTCAGAATATTCTGGTTGGCCAAACAAGTAGCCCTCTCAATCTTCACTTTCCCGTCACTGTAACTGTTTTCCATTTGTGTATGTATTTATCATTTCTAGGATCAGGTCACACATGCTGTGCCAAGATGTTTAGCCATGGTTTGTTCTACAAGCCATAGTAATCTGGTTTATTGATGAAGCTAAGCCAAAAAGAAACCAGCTGCATTATGTCTTATGCAATATGTGAATCAGCCTGCTGTCTTATAGAGAATGCAAGTCAACATTTCCCAGTGAGCTTCTGGTTGAATTGCTTGTTTATTGCCTGATTTTCTTTTTCTCCCTGGCATCAAATCATGTAGCTTAATTATTTCTGAGGAAGAAAGGAAGAGGTACATCAAGATAACTTGCATTCTGCTGTGCAGGAGGAAGGTGACCCGTTCAGGTACAGAAACTTGAGAAATAAGGTTAGACCAGTTGTGCAGATTGTTCTCAATGCCTGCCTTTCTCTTCCCAATGTCTTTCTGCAAAATACCACTTTTATTCAATTATTTCTGTAATACTACATGTCTGAAAGTAAATACTTTTTATGGCTGAAATAAATGGAAAAACCAATAGAGGAAGTGTTGGGTTCTATTTTATCTCTATAATCATCAATTACTACAGATTCTTTGTGATCCAGATTGAATTCAGGGCAGTCAGTTTTTCATCTTCTCTCTTTTTATTGATGCAGCCTAGAGTTGGACATGGTTATCCTATTTTTCTTAGAACTGCTAGATTTGCAGATGACCACCAGATGGCAGCACATACAAGTTTTCTTGTTCTCTTTTCTGCCCCTAGTGGTCACTGATTTTTTTGTATCTCAGAGTTAAAATTGGAGATTAAAAGATGAGCAGCTCTAATTCTGCTGCTCATCTTTTAACCTCTTCTTGGCCCAATTCCCAGGGGAGGAAAAAGTCCCTTTGAATTCTTTGCATTTTTACCATAAGGAAAAGGGAGGAAACAACAAATGATGCTTATAGTGATTCAGGATAGTATTTAATTTTAAGCAGAATTTTGCATTGGTAGTAGATGAATAATGTCTGGTCATTTTAAAACTCCCTTATCACTAAATTTTATAGGATGGTCTTGAAGCAGTTAAATTCTCCGTCTAATATATGATAATCTAAAGGATCATTGGACAATTTATGCAACTGTAAGGTCTTTTGATGCAAATGTATTAAGTTAGAAGGAGGTGACTAAGGCTGCCAAAGTAAACTTTTGTTTTTACTGTTATTTTAAGAACAAAAACCCAGCTGAAGTTTCCCAGTGTGACTTTCAGTAATTCTGATATGAAGTCAAAACAAAAGTCAATATACTTATTCTATACAGATTTATTGATTATTGACAGTAAAATGGTGAGGACCCTGCTTTGTCTCTGCTACAGTGGTATATTGTGGAGTACTGAACACCATTTGGGCAAAATTAAAGAGTCCATTAAATGATAGCCAGGAATCTCCTTGGCCCCCTCTGCATTTGTGAAGTTGTGTGCTTAGTTCTCTTGTTGCTGATGGATTATAGGGTAATGTGATGAGAAACTCACAGTAGTGAGGTTTGCTAACACTGTTGTAGAATGTGAAGATTGGGATCTCAGCCTTTCCTTGCCTCCTACATTCTTAACATGCTAGTGGGGAGTCCCAGTTGAAGAACACTGAACATGCTGGGTGTGTTCTTTTATTCATCCATCAGGAAAATAGATACAACACATCTTGGTAGTATATGATTTGAGGCCATGTGATCCTCTTCCTACTTTCAAATGCCTTCTGTACGAAGAGAGATACAGAGAGAGAGAAAGAGACAGAGAGAGAGATTTGCTTATCCCTATTGATTGTAGTAGTAACAGAGTTGGAAGGGACCTTGGAGGTCATCTAGTCCAATCCCCTGCTCACGCAGGAGACCTATACTAGGGATTTGAACCGCCAAACTGCCGACCTTTCTGATCGACAAGCTCAGTGTCTTAGCCACTGAGCCACCTAGCCAGGCTAACGGTGATCAGCAGAATTTTTCTGAGGACAACAGAATATGTGGCCATTGAATTCCCTTGTTTTCTCTGTAAAATGGTTATGGCACCTCTTAGGCAGAGAATTTTCAACACCATTGAGGGCAGGAAAAAGGAAAGTAAGCAGAGAAAATCATTGCAGCCATACCCAAGTATGAAATTTGGTTTAATCTTGTCTGCATTTTATATATGTTAATTGGTACTAGATAACAAGTGAGTTGGGTCATTGTTTTGGAGATGCCGTATTTTTTGGCGTATAAGACGCACCTACCTTTTTTGGTGAGGAAAACAAGAAAAAGAAATCTGCCTCTGCCTCCCAGCAATTTACCTCCTTGCAGCAAGCAGCAGAGGTCGCACAAAATAGCTGAGAGCAAAACAGCTGAGAGTCAGGAGGCCGATCCAATCAACTTGTGCTAATTAGCCTGTGCTGAAGCTGAAACGAGCTGTTTCTTCTTGTTGATTGCTGCAAGGAGGTAAACTGCTGGGAGGCAGAGGCCAAAGGGTGGGGGCCAGTGGGTGGGCGGGGCTACATTCGGTATATAAGAAGCACCTAAATTTTCACCCCCTTTTGGGGGTGGGAGGTGCGTCTTATACGGTAATTCCTTACCAGATTCCTCAATACCTTCATAATGGTAGAACTTCTAATGCAGCAACCCCCAACCTTTTGGGCACCTGATGGGCCATTGTGAAAACAGAACAACTGGCCTTGAGACTGATTTGACACAATTTTGTATATTCTCTGTCTGTCCTTCACGTGCTTTGTAAGGGCTTAACATATTCCATGGCTTGCATTACATAACATTTGCAGCCAGGGAACGTGACGTGATCTGTATTATCTTTCAAAAAACTCTGTGATCTTTTTTATTTCTGTTTAGGCTAATCAGGAAACAGAATTATCAGTGCTATTGAAACTGTAGTTGGTTAATTAGTCCAGTATTTTGCAAGTTTCAGGGTCAATAGAAGGAAGGGATCCAGTCTTCATAAGGTAATAAATAAAATCCTGTCTTTTAACAACAGCAGCAGGAAAGATGCTCAATCTATGAACAAATGTTTTTGGGTTGTTTTTTTTAAAAAAATTGCATATCTTTGCTTCTGTGTGTTAGTAGGGCTTCATTGTACAGCCAGTAAAGTATATAAAGAGAACCTGATTGAACAAATGACAAAATCATCCAGATGTGGAGTCTGCCATTGTGAAACATAATTGTTTTCCCAGTTAACACAATTCAATTAAAGGGATAAGGAGCGGCAGTCTTGCGAATCATTAAACAGACAGGGCTAATTTAGGCCTATTCTGCCTTATATAAATCTTAACAAACTTTGGCTCCCCTTTACTATGACAGTTCTTTCTTCCAGAACTGTAAATATTTACTTACTGTTTACTCACGCATAGCTCTTGTTGCATTTCCAGGGTATTATGCTATTATCTTGCCAGCAAACTGCTAATCCTCTTCTGCAGTTAAAAAAAATAAATAAAATAAATGGCTGTGTTCGTGTTTGTGAAAATAAACAAGGTGGAAGAGTCTTTTGTGAAATGGAGCTGCACAGGCCACCTGGAGGAGAAACAGAATCGAATACCCCTGCACAGCTCCAAATAAACTTTGGACTTGCATGCCAACGAGGAAACCTTTCAATAGGTTTCAATATTCATTAGTTGGTGTGAGACTACCAGTGTTCGCTGTGCCAACTGGGGAATTCTTGGAGGTCCACACATCTTAAAATAAAACCAAATCAGTTGGTTTAAAAAAAAATCATTGGACAGGTCTACAACAGGATTTTGACCTTGACTTACGGGAGATCTTTCATTTCCATTAAAGAAGAGAAAAATGAAAAAATAAATCGAAATTTATTTATTTATTTATTTATTTATTTAGAATTTTTATACCGCCCTTCTCCCTGAGGACTCAGGGCGGTGTACAGCCAGATAAAAACACACAATACAAACATTAAGAACAATTAAAAAGAGTATCTCAATTGGCCAAGATTTAAAAAACAACCCAATTTAAAATTGTTTAAAAGGATTTGCTTAGGCCAGCCCGGCTTGTTGGAAAAGGCAAGTTTTAAGGGCACGGCGGAAGGCACGGAGGCCTTGGATTCTCCTTATGATGATGAGACAGACCCCCATCCCGTTTTTATAAACGTTCCACAAAATCAACTAAGAAGCTTTTGCTGGATTAGACGCCTTTGGGGTGGTGTGGGTGTGGGAGAGAGAGAGAGAGAGAGATGGTACAGTATGTGGAATGCAGCCCTGTGTGGAAAAAGCAAAAGCTCCCTACGCAGGGAGTAAAAATAGCTTGTGGGCAAACATGCTTGTTTTAAATCTGCAGGAAGGGGCATTAGTTCAGCGATGCACGAAAAGAGAATTTGGCCATGTGGTTCCTCCAGCTTCAGTTTTAGGCCGAGGAGAGAAGCTCAATCAATAGGCCCATTCATCTAAATGTAGAAAGTGGCCCTTTGGTGGAAGGCGGCAACGCCAGCAGAGAGTTAAACTGCTTGTGCAGGACTCGGCTTGTGTAGGAGGGAGTCAGAAGGCGAAGAAACTAATATTGTGTGCCCTACAGCCCTTCCTTGTTTCAAAACGAGCCCCTGTTGAAACCCAGAAGCAAAACTTGTGCTTTTTAAATAAGATTTGTCCATCTGAAAAGGGGCTAGCAGATTCCTTCAAATGTTTGGATAAATACCGTGTTTCCCCGAAAATAAGACTGGGTCTTATATTATTTTTTTGCTCCAAAAGAAGCATTAGGGCTTATTTTCTGGTTAAGTCTTATTTTGGGGGGAAATACGGTATTCAATGCATCCATCTGGCTGACAATCTTAACTGGGGCTTATTTTGGGGGTAAGGTTTATATTACGAGCATCCTGAAAAATGATGTTAGGACTTATTTTCCAGTTGGGTCTTATTTTCGGGGAAACCTGCTCCCTCCTCCTCCATTAAAATGTAGTTTCTGAGAAGAATTGCCAGTATGAGTGTTTTAAAGTGCATTTTAATTATTGCTTTTGGAAAGAAAATCCAATTCTGACCTTTAAGGCACGGGGCGGGAGGGGGGGAGGAAGGTCCTGCTTGTTTGAGTGCCAAGAAATTTTAAGGAACACCGAGATTAGTTTCCAAGAAAAGCCATGTTTGAAAGGCCACCAGGAAGAACATGGATGCTCAACACAGGTTGCTTCTAGCAGTGAGCAGGACCCCGAAAATGTAGCTATGATTGGTTCCAAGGTTCTGATGGCCACAACCATCCCCACCCCATGGTTATTGGACTTGTATTTTGGGTGCTCGTCAATTATGGTGTTTTCCAGTGTTTGGTAAAAATGCTCCACAGTGAACAACACATTCGCTTAACGACTGCTGCAACAAAAAGTTGTACAATTGAGCCCGTCGCATGATCTACTTCACCAGCATCGCACCGTATGAGCGGGCTCTATATATATATGTGTGCCACCCTTCTCCGGAGACTCAGGGCGGCTTACAATGCATTAAGCAATAGCCTTCATACTTCTGTATATTTTATACAAAGTCAGCTTATTGCCCCCACAAACCGGGTCCTCATTTTACCTACTTTAGAAAGGATGGAAGGCTGAGTCGACCTTGAGCCTGGTGAGATTTGAACTCGCAGTAATTGCAGGCAGCTGGATGTTAAATGCTGCCTTAGTAGGAGGGATTAGCCTCCTACGCCACTCAGGCTTCTATTTTTGTTCATAAGTCAAGGCTACCTGCACATATCTTTTCAAATCATGAATATAATCTAAACAGAAAAAACATGAAGTCTCCCACCACACAAATAGATCGTGAGCTGGGACCTCTTTAAGCCCACTTCCCACAATGGGGACTGGAACCAATACCTTCCCGAAGTATTGGTTTCAATTCCCAGAATTCTTAGCCAACATATCCTTTACTAAAATCCCCTTCCAGAGCGTAAGGCCTCCTCAAGGGAAGTGGCATCAGTGGTGAGATGACATCGTCCCACAAAACAACAACAACAGGAATGTCGCACATGAATGACACGATGCATGTGGCCTCATCATAGCCAGGGCTGGACACCAATGCTGGGGCCCACCAAATTGGAGATTTTTTTTTTATTTATATTTATATGCCGCCCTTCTCCAGAGACTCAGGGCGGCTTACAATGCGTTAAGCAATAGCCTTCATACTTTTGTATATTTATACAAAGTCAGCTTATTGCCCCCACAAACCGGGTCCTCATTTTACCCACCTTAGAAAGGATGGAAGGCTGAGTCAACCTTGAGCCTGGTGAGATTAGAATTCGCAGTAATTGCAGGCAGCTGGATGTTAAATGCTGCCTTAATAGGAGGCATTAGCCTGCTACCCACTCAGGCTCAGACTCAGAGATGATTGTAAGAGTAAAGGTAAAGATTTCCCCTGTCCACTTGTTACCGATTTGGCGGGCGGGGAGGCAGTGCTCCTCTCCATTTCTTAGCTGAGGGAGCCAGGATTGTCCAAAGACCCTTTCTGTGATCATGTGGCCAGCATGACCGTGGTGGCACTGTGGTTAGAGTGTAATACTGCAGGCTACTTCTGCTGATCAATGGCTGCCAGCAGTTTGGCAGATCGAATCTCACCAGGGCTCAAGGTTGACTCAGCCTTCCATCCTTCCTAGGTCGGTAAAATGAGGACCCAGATTGTTGGGGGAAATATGCTGACTCTGTAAACCGCTTAGAGAGAGCTGTAAAGCCTGTGAAGTGGTATGTAAATCTTAAGTCCGTGATGGCGAACCTATGGCACCCAGAGCCCTCCCTGCTGGCATGCACGCCGTTGCCCCAGGTGGCGATTCTTTCATGAGCTTCTGTTTTCCTGCAAATGACTAAACAAGCTCACAAAAGAAAAAGATCTTACCTCTTGCCGCGCTGCCGGTGTTGGGATGCCCCTCCTGCCAGCCAGCTGGTCTTTGGATCTCTGCTGTGCATGCATGCACATGGCCACTCATGCACGCGTTTGCATGTGCCCCTTTCAGTTTGGGCATGCGTGCGTGCGCAGTTTGGGCACTTGGTGTCTAAAAGGTTCACCATCACTGATGTAAGTGCCAAGTGCTATTGCTATGACTATATGCTGAGGTGCATGGAAAAAGTGGTACCTATTTATCTAGGTACCACTAGATCAGGGGTCTCCAACCTTGGCCACTTTAGGCCTGGAGGACTTCAATTCCCAGAATTCCCCAGCCAGCTTTGCTGGCTGGGGAATTCTAGGAGT
>WNWU01000029.1:3793608-3836924 GCA_012654045.1 Ptyas mucosa | reverse complement strand
CTATTCTATTCTATTCTATTCTATTCTATTCTATTCTATTCTATTCTATTCTTCTCTCTCCTATTCTATTCTATTCTGCCTGATGTTGGTGCCTCTCTTACGATTCTCCTAAGCTTTTGCACCATTCTAATGCTTTTTTTTTCATTTTTCCGCCTAGTTGGAAATCAAGATGACTACAGCTGCCCCAACATCTGAATATTCCCTGCCTTGGAAAAATGTGACCACGAAGTCTCGAGAGCAAATCCTTTATCAGAGTAAGGAAGGGCAGAGGCGCTGGGTGATTTTATGGGCTTTTCACCACTAATGTGTGAATGGGCGAAAAGAAACATCTTCAGGATCTGAATGAAACAGCTCCGGATTTGCTCTGACAAGGCCCCAGTTGCTGCAGAGGTGGCGGGATCTGGATTAGAAATTCTTTCAACTGGGAACTGACTTGGAAATACGTATGTGGGGTCCTTGGCTGTTTTCTTGCAGACGTTTCATTACCCAGCTAAGTAACATCATCAGTGCTAGAAGGGAGTCGGATTTGCTGTCTGTTTATATATGCAGGTGGCTTGCATGTGAGGAATAAAATTTAACCCTTTTTGTTTGCTTCCATTTTATGATACGTTTTCTCAATCCATAACAAGACCCTCAAAGTACAGTTATCATAATACACAGTCTCTGAATTGACATTAGACCATGCATTAAGAAAACAAAATCAAATATATCCGACAGTAGTCGGTTTCAATTTAGTTTGCTACCGATTCGCTCGTGCACACGTGATGCTTCTGCGTATGCACAGAAGTGTCCGGGCGGGTGGGCGGAGCCTCCCGCTGCCGCCACTGGTTCGCCCAATCCGGTAGCAACCCACCATTGATGTCTGAACTGATAAGTTACTGATTTATCAAGAAAAAGACACTTTGGTGTAGTAGTTAAGGCTACAACCTGGAGACCGAAAGTCCTGTCTTAGGCACAAAGCCAGCCGGGTGACCTTGAGCCAATTCCCTTCTCTAGGCCAGGGGTCAGCAACCTTAAACACTCAAAGAGCCACAAAGGTCCTAACCGGAAGCCCCACATTCAATTCTGAAGCCAACCGGAAGTCCGGTTTCCCCACCATAGAGCCTCCTCCTAGCGTGGCGTCCTTTTTCCCCTACCTGTCCTAACCGAAAGCCAACCGGCGACAGGGAGCTGCAGCAGAGGGATGAAAGAGCCACATGCAGCTCCAGAGCCTAAGAAGGAAGCAATGGTAAACTACCCTGTTTCCCCTAAAATAAGACATCCTCTGATAATAATCGGGCTTTTGAGTGCATGTGATAAAATAAGTCCCCCCCCAGAAAATAAGCCCTCCCTGAAAATAAACCCTCCCAAATAAAATTTAAACGCATGTGCAGCTGGTCCCCGCCATTTCCTCTGGTTAGGGTTAGGGAGACAGAGCTAGAAATCAGGTAAGATGGCAAGAGGAGCCCCGTCCTGCTCCACGCGCCCCAAAATAGTAAGACATTCCCAAAAATAAGGCCAAGCACTTATTTCGGGGTTCAACAAAATGTAAGACAGGGTCTTATTTTCGGGGAAACACGTTACCTCCAAAATATTGCCAAATATTTGCAGGAGCTAGTCTGGCAGTGCCATGAATGGACATTGACTCAAAAGGCACAAATAAAATTACTAAAAAGTTGTAAAAGGAGGTCTTTCATGGAGGACACAAGGACAATCTCACCCGGACCCTGCCCCCCCCCAAAAAAACCTATAAGGCCATCACTGCCTTAATTACACTAATTAAATGAACGGTCATACATTGAGGACTACTTGGCTCTTAAGCGTAAATTAAATCTATAATAAATAATACTAATGTTTCTAGGAAAACAGCTAAAAATAAGATAAAATTTTGGGATATTTTTGTACGTATCTTAGAACATGGGAGTTTTAATTTATTATAAGCTGGCAATTGAAGTGTATTTAAAAGCCTGTGCATACAGGTTGATGTTTTTCTTTCTTTCTCCTCATTAGGTTCTGGAGCAATAGTAGCAGCCATTGTCGTGGGCGTCATAGTAATATTTACAACAGTTCTGCTCATCCTTAAAACGTATAACAGGTTAGTCATTTGATTTTTTTTCTCTCTCTCCAGTTCCTTTCATTCTTCAGGAGAACAATCTACTAACTGGATGCAACCACTCCGTTCATAGGTTTCTGAGGTGCAGTAGTGACATCACATCAGGGGTGAAATGCTACCAGTTTGGACCTGTTTGTCCGAACCGGTAGTAATAAATGCTACCGGTTCAGGCAAACTGGTATTTCCGAAGATCAGCTGTGCTGCGCGATTTATATCCTGCTTTCTAGCGAATCTAAATCACGCGGCACAGCTGTTCCCCCTCCCCCCCAGTTCTACTTACCTTTGAAGACTCAGAAAAGGCTTCTTAATCCTCCTTTTTTAGGGGTGCATGGTAGCGCACGTGGTGTGCATGCACGCAAAGCGCATGTTTGGTGCATACCGTGTGTGTGCACGCATAGCAAACCAATAGCGAAGCGAACCAGTAGACTTCAGAGCATTTCACCCCTGCATCACATATGTAATGACATCACTGAATAAATGACATCCTGAGTTGGATGTACTTATTTTAATGCCATTGTGTCTGAGGAAAGCTGCTACTTTGGTTGTGTGTTTCGTGTGTTTACCTCATAAATTCCGCTGTCATCACATTTTTACATTCAGAGTCTCTGCTGTTTTCCTTTTGTGAGAGGTTGCAAGCTCACATGCCATTTTTATTTATCAAAAACACAGATGGAGGTGATCCTCAACTTACAACCACAATTGAGTCCAAAATTTCTGTTGTTCAGTGAGACACTTATTTTTTTTAATTTTTATTATAACACAATATGACAAATACAAAACACTCAACACACACACACACTTTTAACAGCTATTTTGTGGTGCTCATCTTCTAATATTTACATTCTCCCCCATTTCCCTTTATACTATTTCATTTACTTCTTGTCCCTTTCTCTTTTAGTTACCTTGTACTTCTTAACAATCATATTGATTTTATACATTCTATACATTGCCATATTCATTCTTTCCATTTTCAAATTTCACCTCTATTTTTATTATCCACTATTTCTAGTCTCTAACCACTTATACCATTTGTGCCAGATTATATCATATTCCGTATCTTTCTTTTCTTTGAGCTCTTTTGTTAATTTGTCCATCTCGGCACATTCTAGGATTATTTTTTATCAATTCTTCTTCTGTTGGTATATTTTCCCTTTTCCAATTTTGTGCGTATGATATACCTGAAGCTGTTATAATATGTAAAATCAAATATTTTATTTCTTTGGTGTATTTTTCAGTAAATATCCCTAATAAGAATGTCTCTGGTTTTCCGTTCATAAGTTACTCTATTATTTTCTCTAATCACTTTTTAATCTTAACCCAGAATTTTTTTGCAGCCGGACACTTCCACCAAAGATGATAATATGTTCCGTAGCTTATTAAATGAATTTTGCCCCATTTTATGAGTTTTCTTGCCTCAGTTGTTGAATCACTACAATGGTTAAGTTAATAACATGGCTGTTAAGTTTAATTTAATTTGTTAAGCTTCCCCATTGACTTTGCTTGTTAGAAGATCGCAAAAGGTGATCACACGACCCTGGGACATTGCAACCATCATAAATATATGCCAGTTGCCAAGCATCCAAATTTTGATCATGTGACTACGGGGATGCCGCAATGGTCATAAGTGTGAAAAATGGTCATAAGACACTTTTTTTCAGTGCCGTTGTAAGTACAAATGGTCCAGTCACTAAATGAACTATTGTAAGTCGAGGACTACCTGTAGAGAGAGAAGCCGGCCAAGAGTTGCTTTTGACTGAAGTAGCCTAAAACCCCTGTAAATAAATCCAATTGATTGATTAAATAAACCATGAGCACTTCTAGCAACAATTAATCTCTGACAATTAATCAAACCCTGACATTTTGTTAATTGCTGCATATAGTCTGTTTCTAATATTGTACTCCATCCCAAATTCTTTTTTATAATCTCTTTTTAATATTGTAAAAGGTAAAGGTAAAGGTTCCCCTCGCACATATGTGCTAGTCGTTCCCGACTCTAGGGGGCGATGCTCATCTCCGTTTCAAAGCCAAAGAGCCAGCGCTGTCCGAAGACGTCTCTGTGGTCATGTGGCCGGCATGACTCAACCCCAAAGGAGCACGGAAGGCTGTTCCCTTCCCACCAAAGATGGTCCCTATTTTTCTACTTGCATTTTTTACGTGCTTTCGAACTGCTAGGTTGGCAGAAGCTAAAGAAACTAATAAATTAAAGTAGCCATGTCAGGACCTCCTGAGCATTCTTACTGTATACCAGTGATGGATAACCTTTTCTGGACTGAGTGCCCAAAGCACACACACGTGTTCGCCCAAACCCCCAAAATGCAATGTGCCTGTGGCCCCCATGTATATACCTTGCTCCCCATGCATGCCCACCAGAGGTGGGTTTCAGCAGGTTCTGACCAGTTCTGGAGAACCAGTAGCGGAAATTTTGAGTAGTTCAGAGAACCGGTACTAAAAATTCTGACTGGCCCCGCCCCCATTTATTCTCTGCCTCCCGAGTCCCAGCTGATCGGGAAGAAATGGGGATTTTGCAGTAACCTTCCCTTGCCATGGCCAAGCCACGCCCACCAAGCCACGCCCACAGAACTAGTAGTAAAAAATTTTGAAACCCGCCACTGATGCCCACACGGGGCCCATGCACACGGCCCCAACCCCACACACATGCGCACGCACACCTGCATGCATGGCAGAGACCCAAAGACCAGCTGGAGGGAGGTGCACACTCATGCGTGGCGGAGCTGAACTGGGGCGATGGCTCGTGTGCCCACAGAGGGGGTGCTGCATGCCAAGCACATCACGGCTGTATACTGTACAGGTAGTCCTCGATTTGCAATCATTTAATGACCGTTCGAAGTTACAATGGTACTATAAAAAGTGACTTACGTCTGGTCCTCACAGGATCCCCACAGTCACGCGATCAAAATTCAGACGTTGTCGTGTCTTTGCAATGGTTGCAACATCCTGGGGTATCTTGATCACCATCTGCAACCTTCCCAGCTGGCTTCCAACGAGCAAAGTCAATGGAAGAAACCAAATGTCTTAACAACCGTATGATTCACTTAAGTACAGTGGTTTGCTTAATAACCGTGGCAAAAAAAAATAAAAAACAAGGTTGTAAAATCCAGCGTGACGTACTTAACAACCATTTGGCTTAGCAACAGAAATTCTGATCCCAATTACGGGTATAAGCTGAGAAGTACCTGTATATTTTTAGAGCTGCAGAGAATTTTGGGGAAGAATGCATCAGTGGTGGGTTTCCAATATTTTTACTACCGGTTCTGTGGGTGTGGCATGGTGGGTGTGGCATGGCTTGGTGGGCGTGGCAGGGGAAGGTTACTGCAAAATCCCCATTTCCTCCCGATCATCTGGGATTTGGGAGGCAGAGAATAGATGGGGGCGGGGCCAGTCAGAATTTTTACTACCGGTTCTCCGAACTACTCAAAATTTCCGCTACCGGTTCTCCAGAACTGGTCAGAACCTGATGAAACCCACCTCTGGAATGCATGTAAGCGAAAGAAAATGTCCTACAACCCCCCTCCCCTTCCTTGTCTCATTTAATTTGATTTTAAACATTGCAAAATTCATTCTAAAAAGAAAATAATTTCAGGAATATTCCCCTGAATGGATACTTTCTCAGAAGAATGTGGCCTGTGCATCAGGACCACGATTTGCAAAAGCTTACAGTACCTACAACAGAGATGTTTAGCTTTCAGGGGCCACAGCTGTTTGTCTTTTCTGCCTGCACAACCAGCGAGCACACTAACACAAAGTGTGCTTGGTTCTTTGTAGGCATATGAGGACCAAACGAGAGCTGGAGCCGAAGAATGCAAAGACCAACATCCCTTCAGTTTTTGGACAGGACAGTAGCGCCTCTGCCAGGAACAGTGCGGTGACGTTTGTCCCTGTAGACATTCACATGCCAAAAAGAAGACTTTGAAGAGGCAGCAAGTGGAAGAATAAATCAGCAAGAAGTGAACTCTGCAGACTCTTGAGGAATGGAGTGGCTCCCTTGGTCCACGTTTCAGTGGTCTACTGGTCACTATTTATACAATAATATGTGTAAACTTTCCAGCTGCTTGTTGGAAAGGAGGGTGAGAAGCACAACTGCCATCATTCTTGGAACCAGTCACGTCCTTCATATTTTCTTGCTCTGTTAATTTCCCATTGTCCTGCAAGTGGAAGTGAATCTTCTGCTGGATGAAGGTTCTGAAGACGTCAGAGGGCTTAGTCTTCATCTTGGTTTGTAGTAGATAATAGAGGATCAGTATTCTTTCATTTTTTTGGCTCTTCAAAAACAGTAGCAGCCGTTATCACCAGTTGCCAACACCGCTTACCCAGGAAAGCAAAGAACTTGATTTCAACAATCACGTTTCGTTAGGCTGATTTTAGCCAACCTCAGTTTTTCTTGAGAATGAGTGCGTATTCTCCAAATCCAATCTTCACCTAAGGGACAAGTGAGTCAGGGGTGGGCTGCTGGGGGTTATCAGGAGTTCGGGAGAACCTCTAGCTAAGATTCTCTGTGCAGTTCGGAGAACCCTCAAATCCCACTCCTGGCTGGCCCCGCCCATCCCGCCCTATCCAGTGGTGGGATTCAGCCAGTTCGCACCATTTCGGGAGAACCGGTGGTTAACTTTCTGAGCAAACTGGTTGTTGGAAGAAATCATTAGGGCAGAGAACCGGTTGTTAAATTACTTGAATCCCACCACTGGCCCTACCCCTCCCAGGAGTCCCCACACGGCCCGTTTTGGATGCAGGTAAGTGCAGGACGCATGCGGAGGCTCGGGGAGAGTGAAAAACGGGCCTACCGGAAGTTCAGGAAGGCCCGAAACGGGCACGTTTCCAGCCTCCAGAGGGCCTCCGGAGCCTGGGGAGGCCATTTTTGCCCTCCCGGAGGCTCGAGGAAAGCCTACAGAGCCTGGGGAGGGCAAAAACACCACTACCCCCGCCGTGGTGCAGGAGGCCGACTAAGCCACGCCCACCATGGCCACGCCCACCCAGCCACCAGGCAGAGAACCTCTTGTTAAAATTTTTGAAGCCTACCCCTGAAGTGAGTTGATAACATTCAGTGGATCAAAGCTAGATCAGGACAGAAGGTGGATGGAGACCTCTAGGAGAAGATGCTAGATATCTGTATATACAGAGTTGTGAGGTGGGTTTTGCTCTCCTTTTCCTATGGGAACATCTCTTTAATGTCTTCCCTAAATGCTACAGGGGGACAAAAAATCAACAGATTGATTGTACTTGAATGTATAAAGTGATCCTGGTTATGTATGTATCCTGGTGAAAGGGAACTGTTCTAGCTTAGAGTCTCAAGCACAAAAAACCATGAAGTGAATCTGAAGTGAGATTTCATGGGAAGGTTGTGAGGCCCCAATAGAGGGAGTCAATCTAGTATGCTAAATTTATGTTCCCGTTCGCTTAACTGAAACGATGCAGCACAGAAATAAGTTTTGGGAGATCAGCCTGCCTTCAGAATCTTATCGCGGAAGCATCTGGATTGATTTCTTCTCCTTTTTCCTTTTGAACAAACTGAAACGGGGAAATATTTTTAAAGAGCAAGAAAGTAAAATGTGGGGTGTAACTAGATCAGTGTGTGTGTGTGTGAGAGAGAGAGAGAGAGTTCTGATGCATTTTTCTATAGCAATAGCTGATTTTTTTAAAAAAAAATTCCCATGCCAGGAATAATAAAATTTCACAGCCAGCTCTTGGAGATTGTTTGCCCGGATCGTTAAAGCTTCTCAGCACAAAATGAAAACGTTTCCTAACACCTAACAGGCAATTCACTGGAACAGGAGAGTACATCAGTGGTGGGATTCAAATTTTTTTACTACCGGTTCTGTAGGTGTGGCTTAGTGATCATGACATGGCTTGGTGGGCGTGGCTTGGTGGGCATGGAAGAGGAAGGATACTGTAAAATCTCCATTCCCACCCCACTCCAGGGGAAGGATACTGTAAAATCTCCATTCCCTCCCCACTCCAGGGGAAGGATACTGCAAAATCCCCATTTCCTCCCGATCAGCTGGGACCCGAGAGGCAGAGAATAGATGGGGGCGGGGCCAGTCAGAGGTTGTATTTACCGGTTCTCCGAACTACTCAAAATTTCCGCTACCGGTTCTCCAGAATTGGTCAGAACCTGCTGAATACTACTGCCGGGGTACATGGAAGCATTAATGAGCTTTCAGACTGAATAGCCCTGATCTAGTCCAGAAGGGTGCAGAAGGTTTTTGGGGGCCTCAGAGGTCTGATTAATCTGATCCAGTGGGGCCCTTTCTGTGTTGTCAACTGCCAGGTATGAATGAGAGCCAAGGAACGGGAGAATGCATCAAGCCACCTTACTCCTCGCTATCCCTTGGAGCTCAGATTTTGTTTCAAGAGTACCAATTTTCTTTTTAGCTCTTCCTTCTCTGGTCTGAAGCCAGTGGTGGGATTCAAATAATTTAACAACCGGATATCTGCCCTAATGACAGGGCGGGTGGGCGTGGCCAGGGTGGGTGTGGCTAGGGTGTGTGACGGGCAGCACGTGGCCTCCTGCACCCCCCTGGTAGCAAAAATGAGCTGTGGGGGGGGCGTTGTCCGCCCCACGCCCCGTTTTGGGCCTAGTAGGCCTCCCTGCAGCATCCTGGGAGCAAAAATGGGGCACGGGGGGAGACTCCTGGAAGTGGCGGGGGAGGGGCCAGCCAGCAATTTAACAACCGGTTCCCTTGAACTGGCCAGAACCAGCTGAATCCCACCACTGTCTGAAGCCCAAGAGGTATACGAATCCCGCTGTTCTTGGGATCCAACTGGTCCCTCTTCCAGCTGGTTGTAATAAGAACATAGTGTCTGAGCTTATCCTTTTCCCTCTGTCTTCCCCATCACATTTGTCTTACGGAGTTTTAAACTGTAAGCCCGCAGGGAGAGGAGGATGCCTTGTTTTTGATGTTGTGTATCACGCTGAGTACCTGTTAGGTGCACTATAAATGAAAAATAAGAGTTGAAAGATGTTTGATCCTGAGTCTCCAAGGAGGTCTTCAGGAACTCCTTTTGCGACATGTTTATTTGAGTTCTTGAACCTCAGAATTTCAGGGACAGGATCAGCCACTTTATCCATGTAGGAGGAGTGTTTGGTCTCCATAAAATCTCACGTTCTGTATGTACAATTAACAGTGGAATAATTTTTCAGAGGTGATTGAAGTCCGCAGGCTCTACTCCAAGGACAACTTTTAGAAATTTGGTAAAAATTGCTAAAGCAACAAGATAACTCACCGTTGATAAAAGTTCAAGTTAAGTATCCAGCATTTGATTATATGGTACAGTTCCTAACCAGATCTGAATATTAGTAGCTCTCTATGAGAAAATGTTAATTTTTTCAAAATACAGTAATAAAATATCAAGATTTTATTATATCAATGTAATACGTTAGTAGTAGTATTTAATATAAGTAGTCCTAGATTTATGACCGTAATGGAGCCTGCCCATTAAGACTATAAATCATGAAAGTTATAAAGTGAATTGTCACCTGACTGATCTGATTTTATGACATTTTTTTTATAATGTTAATTCAGTGAACTAAATTGTTCATTAAAGGCCAGTTTTCCTGAAAACTGGAAGTAAATTTATTTAATTATTTGTTAAATTTATTTGCCACCCATCTCATCTTGGGGTTACTCTGGATGGCTTAGAACCGTAAAATTGGGGGGGGGATAAAATGTAAATATAACAGTAACAAAGCAATGAAGTAGGGAAAATAATAAAAAGTACAATACTGTAATATGAATTAAAAAATGAGCAGAAGGAAAGCAGGAAGCACCAGGGCAAGGTGGATAGTCCATTAGCCACTTCCATGCTGGATTTGGGCAAAAGTGTAAAACACAATCACTGTTTACACCAGGGGTCACTAACCTTTCGGACCTTAGGGACCACTAAATTCATAATTTTAAATCCCGTGGACCGCTAATATGATCTGCCTAATGACCAGCTGGGTGGGTGTGGCTAGGTGGTCCTGTGACTGGATGGGCGTGGCCAACTCCTCACCTCCACGCCCGGGCTCCTTAGGGCCTTAACAGGAAGCAGTTGTTGGAGCTAAGCAGCCACCACGAGAAAGAGTTGGCGAAATAGCTCAGTTCAAATTGGATCTGACCAAGGAGGCAGCTCAGCAGAAGCACCTCACTGAGGACTGGGAGCATAGGCTTTCCAAGCAGAGGGAAGACCTGCAGGAGTGCAAGGCCAGGTAGAGGCGCCCAGAGGCTCAGCGGGCTGAGATGGTCAGCCAGTTCCAGGCCATGATGCAGTCCCACTGGAACAAGGCACTCTGGCTCTTCGCCACCAGCGGCACTTCCCTCCAGCCTTCGCCCAAAGCCCCACACCAGGAGGCCAAAGCAGACCCCAAGTTGGAATTTCTGCCTCCCTCCGACCCTCACAAAAAGACCCTGAAAGGGGAGACTCTCTGCAGCAACACAAATGTTCATTGCACGTATCCGTCCCAGGGACCATAGTTTGAGGACCCCTGATTTAGTGCAATATTAAAAATGCAAGTAATTTTTCTGCAGACCACCAAAATTTTCTCGCAGACCACCAGTGATCCATGGACCACCGGTTGGTGACCACTGGTTTACACGGTTGTGTAAATGTGATCCAGTTGCTGAGTGCCCAAAATGCAGTTACACAATGGTGAGAGATGGGGCATCCATCTAAATTTCAGAACTGAAATACTAGATGACTCAGGGAAGCCACGTATTTTTCAAGCAGGAAAAAAAAATTGTACCTAAAAAAAGCCACATAAACGCACACGAAAGCATTGCCCCACCTCACAGCTCAATCACAGCCCGATTTATGCATGTATCTCATCCCTATTCAAATTTCAATGGAATTCACTACCTGATAAGCAGGTTTACGATGACAGTCTGAATTGAAGGAGAGGATGTAATTACCAACTTAATTCCCCCTTAGGAATCCCTCCACCCCTGGGGTTTTAACTGCTCTGATGAAGTTGTCTGATTCTCCAGACACCTTCAATTGATATCTAATTTTAATAAAATGTTATGTGCTCTGCTCTTCCCACTCCTTTGACACAGCTTTTGATGAAAAAAAACTATAAAGAAGAAGAAATGGGTAGGACTGGGGGGGGGGGGGGGGGTGTGTGGGGGAAACACATGATAGCAGTATTCAAGTATTTGAGCGGCTGCCACAAAGAAGAGGGGGTCAATTTATTTTCCAAAGCGCCAGAGGGCAGGACAAGAAACAATGGATGGAAACTAATCAAGGAGCGAAGCAACCTGGAATTAAGGAGAAACTCTCCAACAGTGAGGACAATTAAATAGTGGAACAGCTTGGCTTTCAGAAGTTGTAGGTGCTTCATCACTGGATGTTTTTAAGAAGACACCGGACAACCATTTGTCTGAAATGGACCTCCTGCTTGAGCAGGGGGTTGGACTAGAAAACCTCCAGCTCTGTTCTGATTGATTGATTGAGTCAATGTAGCCTTACAATAAAATAGGATTAGCTTAGCTCATCTGGTCGTGATTTCTGTCCGGTTTGCACCACGAGGCCAACAGTAACATTGAAAGCCTTGATTAAGCAGAGAGGAGCTGTCAGGGACTGGACCGTCACTTGTCTGAAATGGTATAGGACAGTGATGGCTAACCTTTTTGCCGTTGCATGCCAAAAGTGGGGAGAGTGTGGGGGGCTGCGGGTGCGGGTGCCCACATCCATAATTCAATGTGCCCCGCTCTCCCATGCATGCGCACGACCCCCCCCACTTCCCCTTGCTTTTGGCACGCGATGGCACGGTTGGCCCAGTATGTCCATTTCCCCCCCTCCCTAGGCTCCAGAGGCTTTCTAGGAGCCTGGGGAGGGCAAAAACAGCCTTCCCCATCCCCCCGCAGGCCTTTCGGAGGTCAGAAACAGCCAGTTTCCTGACTTCCGGTGGGACCGGAAGGCCTGAAAATCAGTTGGCTGGTGCGCGCATGCGCACTGGAGCTGAGCTAGGGCAACACTCGCGTGCCCACCAATATGGCTCCGTGTGCCACCTGTGGCACCCGTGCCATAGGTTCGCCATCACGGGTATAGGACCATGATGGTGAACCTATGGCACGCATGCCAGAGGTGGCACGCAGAGCCATCTCTGCTGGCACATGAGCCATCGCCCCAGATCAGATCTCCGTGGCGTTTCTTTCGTGGGCTTCTGTTTTCCTGCAAACGACGAAACAGAAGCTCACGATTACCTCTAGCCGTGCTGCCGGCATTGGGATGCCCTGCCTCCTGCCGGCCAGCTGGTCTTTGGGTCTCTGCTACATATGCGCGCATGTCTGTGCATACGCATGTCTGCATGCACACACACCTTTCAGTTTGGGCATGCGTGCATGTGCAGTTTGGGCACTCGGTGGTTTGCCATCACTGGTATAGGATCTCCTGCTTGAGCAGGGGGCTGGATTTAGAAGACCTCCACGGTCCCTCCCAGCTCTATTCTGATTCTGATTGCAGCACAAAATCGTATCTCCTGGGCAGGCAAAGCCGTAGGGAATAAAGTGATTTTTAAGACTCAAGGCAACATCCACTTCCCTTTCAGGTTTTCACTCACTGTATTGCAGATGGTGGAATGTGTCCAAACCAGCTGAAAAGTGATTTTCGTGACTATTCATGACGACGTTCATTGCTCTTAGAAGAAAATAAAAGCTCATTAAAAGAAGCTCTTCTTTGCGCACAAACTCAGAAAATAGGAAATATGCTGGCAGACTACACAAGTTTGGTATTACACAGGAGTGGGCGTGCAATAATCCAACTCAATTCTTTTCCAAAAAGTGCACAGTGGTGGTATTGTCCTTTGTGTTGTGCCATCAATAATTGTTCTCTAGGCTCAGGGGCTCACATAGAGGGAGTTGTGGGACCCAAACAAATCTGAAGATGTGGTAAAAAGTTTTGATCGTAGCTCCCAGAATCCAACCCCGTCCTTCAACCAAATGTCCAGGGCAGTTTGCAAAGGCATCCAAGTGCCTTGGGTGCCCAGAAACTTTCTGATTCCGAAGGTTTTTAGCAGCAAGGCCAAAGGAATACGAGAATGGTAGCTCCCCTGCCCTGCCCTCTTTATTTTTTAAGTTTCCCTCTTATTTGTTGGATAGATATTCCCTAGATTTTTCCACTGGGATATGCTGAGGAAATAGGAAGACTTCTGATTTTTGGGGATCCAATTCTTCCTTTAATATATAATGTGGTTGGTTTCATTTCCTTCTTTCTAAGAACCTCCAGGAGAATAACTTAAATAAACTGGTTATTATTCCCTTAGTTAAAAATATCTCCAAGGTTGCATTGTCAAAACAGAGTATGAAACAGGGAGAACCACTCCAGTCCTTCTCTGTTTTGTTTTCTCTAATAGAATCTGAAAAATCGTTCTGTCAAACAAACTTAGCACTCTTGTTGAGGGGTTTTTGTAGAGGATCTTGGTTTTCAAAATGAATTTATCTAGGAAAATAAGTGTTTTGCAGTTTTGCCATGTTTGGGTTTGGGCGTAACAAGGATTTTGCATGTCTTCTGCCCAGATCTTTGTTGGGTTCAATCACCATTTCAACTGGGAAGCTGTAGAGATTTTAATCTAAGAATGCAAGAGAATTTCTAGAAGCTTGTCACGTTGCCAGATTTAGCCATCAGCAGGCATATAGAAATTAACTCCAGAAGGATCCAGAAGCAACAACCAAAGGTCCCACATCTTTTAACCAACATCCAGATGAGCAAAAAACCACCACTGATCACTACTGTAAACTCCAGACAGTATCCCCAATCTACATATTCTGTCCAAACCTACACAAGGCTAGTAGAACAAGCTCCATTCATCCATCCACCCATCCATCCCAATCTAGCCAGCCAACAAGCCATGTAAGAGTACTGAGATTTTATCTAGTTTGGGAATGAACTGATTGCAAGAAATATTTGCGAGGAACACCAAGAATTCCATAATTCAACTCTAAGCTGCATATGTAGTCTACTGTTGTAACTCCATTTGAGTTTGTATGTGCGAGTGTGTGCACACAGGGCTGTATGCATTCAAGGCACTAAGCACATGTTTTTCAGCTGAACACCTAAGCATTTTGCTCCCTCTAGTGTTAATTTACAAATTTAATTCTGTACAGCTATTATTTTATTGTAGACTCATTCCCACATCCTGCCGGCTACTGCACAAAGGCACTTCATCAACTTTTTTTGATGGGTGTGTCCTCAGGGAGTTTCTCCATCTCATCTTCAATTCACAGGACAAGAAGCAAGACATGGAAATTAATCAAGAAAAGAACCAACCTAAAACTAAGGAGAAATTTCCTGACCATTAGAACAATTAATCAGTGGAATGACTTGCCTCCAGAAGCTGTGGGTGCTCCAACATTAGTGGTTTTTAAGAGATTGGACAACCATTTGTCTGAAATGGAATAGGGTTTCATGTCTGAGCAAGGAGTTAGACTGGAAGACTTCCAAGGTCCCTTCCAACTTTCTTATTCTCTGCTGAGGTAGCCATGAGCTACATTTAGTTGTCCCCATTTGTGACGTTTTCATTCTTGCTCAACTCCAATGTTCTCGTTCAGATAATTGGAGTGTTTCTTGGAAAAGTCAGGGATAGTAAATTGGTTGTTGGAGGGAACGAACATCTGGCCTTTTTATGCTGGAATATCAAACTTCTAGGAGGTTGGTAGATGTCAACTGGGAATCCTACTACTTGGTGTGTGTGTGCAGATTATATGTACAAGTGCATGCACTGTGTGTGCTCACACTGGGAGATGGAAAGGGAGGAAAATCAGAGGACTCCCTCATCCACACTCCCACTATTCTCAATCATCCAGCCCCAAAGGTACTTTTCCAAAGGGCAACTGGACTTTCTTGGGTTTTGGTTTTCTTTGAAAACAATTTGCTTCTTCAGTTGAAGAATTGAAGAAGCTTCTTATTTATTTATTAGATTTATATTGCCGCCTATTTGCTCTTGGACGAGAAGCGAAACATTTTCAAAGAAAAAAAACCAAGAAAAATTCCAGTTGCCTTTTGGAAAAAACGCCTTTGATACACTCCCACTGCCATATATTTATTATTTATTTATTTTATTATTTGTATTTCTATGCCGCCCATTCTCCGAGGACTCTGGGTGGCTTACACCAAAGACAGTATACTAAACAGCATATTGCCCCCAACAATCTGGTTCCTCATTTTACCCACCTCGGAAGGATGGAAGGCTGAGTCAACCTTGAGCCGATGAGATTTGATCCGCTGATCTGCTGAACTAGCAGTCAGCTGAAGTTGCTGCAGTACTGCACTCTTAACCAGTGTGCCACCTCGGCTCCTATATTTATATATATAAATGGAAAGAGAAAGAACATAGAATATAGAGAATAATAGGGTTGGGGAAGGGACCTTGGAGGGTTGTTTTGATTTCTCCCTCAAAATGCTTCCTTTTTTTGTGTGTGGCTTTTGGCTCTACCACATCCAGCCATTAAGAGCCCTCTTGCTTTCACTGTGCGGTGTGCCAGATCTTTGGCTGTTTTGTTTTAATCTATCTGAGCCATAAATTCCACCTTCATTTTATTGAAAAGGTTTCTAATGATGCAAAAGTGAGATATTAAGCATCCAGGAAAAGGACATTGATGTTTGACTATCTTGTAGGTTAGTAAATTTTATTATTTATCATGAAATTTATTTGCTGCACATCTCTTGTCCAATGACTTTGGGTGGCTTACAGCACAACAACATTAATATTGTCGTCATCGTCAGCCATTCAGTCGTGTCCAACCCTCGGCCACTTGGTGGATCAGCACTCTCATGTCCCTCTGTCTCACATTGCCTCCTTCAGATCTGCCATGGTCATCTCAGTGTCATCTTTTATAGTGTCCAGCCAGCGGGAGTTAGGGTGCCCCCTTCTCTTTAGGGTGATGCTGATCACTCCAGCATGATTGATCAATGAGCCAGCTCTCATGACATGACCAAAGTATAACAGCCTCTTTTTAAGCGATCTTGGCTTCAAGTGATATTGTTGGTGAGGTTCAGTTTAAGGACTTTCTTGTTACTTTTGCAGTCCATGGGACGCATAATAGTCGCCTCCAGCACCACAGTTCAGTCATCCACTCTTCTCCTATCTGCCTTTTTCAGAGTCCAAGTTTCGCAGCCGTAATTGGAAATTTTTTTACTGCGTTAACTAATATGCATTCAGTTGTGAGGATTTCTTTACTCTTCCAGATGTTATTCATGCCAGACATTGCAATTCTTCCAAGTGCTATATGCCTTCTGGTCTCAGGGCTGCAAGTCACTACTTTGGTCGATTTTAGAGCCCAGGAAGATGAAATCCGTTACTGTTTGATGGTCTTGTCGTCAAGCTACCCTCTTAACCTGTGTGTTCTCTGCAAATGTCATTATCTTTATTTTCTGGATGTTATTAAGGTACAGTCCCAATTTTTCATTTTCATCTTTGACTCTCAGGATTAACCACTCCAGATCTTCCTTGCTTTCCACGAGGAATGTTGTACCGGTATCTTCTGCATATTGGAGGCTGTTGATATTCCTACCACTGATTTTAACCCCAATGGTAAATTCCTCCAAATGTGCATTTCTCGTAACTATTTCAATGTACATGTTGAACAGTATCACAGCCCATAAAATCATTAACAAAACTGTGGAGAAGAAGGAGTGAATGGGGGAAGGGGACTAGGCTTTAGTTAGTTAGCCACTTCCAGTGTGAAGCTCCCCCAGTGATGCCAATGCAAAGGTCAAGTTATTTCTATCACCAGGTCTACCAGATGCAGACTGAGGAATTCTGGGAATTTCAGTCTTGTAGTTGCTAAGTTTGAGAAAATCTGCCTTCTTAGAGCAAAAGGGCAAATTCATGAGCTAGGGGTTACTAATCACGATGTTTGCCCGTTTCGCTCTGGGAGTTCAACTGCATCTCCGCAGGATGATAAGTACAGGTAATCCTCGACTTAGGACCACAACCGAGCCCAACATTTCTGTTGTTAAGCGAGACATTTGTTAAGTGACTTTTGTCCCCTTTTATGATATTTCTTGCCACAGTTAAGTGAAACACTGCCGTTGGTAAGTGAGTAACACGGTTGTTCAATGAAGCCGGCTTCCTCATTGACTTTGCTTGTCAGAAGGTCGCAAAAGGAGGTCACATGACCCCCGGGGACACTGCAACCGTCATAAATCCTTGTCAGTTGCCCAGCCTCTGAATGTTGATCACCTGATCATGGGGGAATGCTGCAACTTCTTTCTGAACTGTGAAAAAAACGGACATAAGTCAAACTTTTCAGTGCCGTTGTAAGTTTGAACCGTCACTAAATAAACCGCTGCAAGCCGATCACCACCTGTACTCTGCAACGCATTCCTCAAAGTCTCCTTGTTCAATAGCGGCCGGTCCTTACAGGTAGTCATAGCAACAAGACACCTTCTGCCCGGCTTCTCACAGCAACGGCGGGCTGTGACGCAATGCCGAACGAACGGCTCTTTGGCTTCCCCCTCCCCCTACTGGTGCCCGATTGGCTCAGCCACCCGACTCCATCCTCCCGCC
The DNA here is from genome assembly GCA_012654045.1 of Ptyas mucosa. Taxonomy (NCBI): domain Eukaryota; kingdom Metazoa; phylum Chordata; class Lepidosauria; order Squamata; family Colubridae; genus Ptyas; species Ptyas mucosa. The sequence continues at coordinate 3,819,333 of WNWU01000029.1, read as the reverse complement.
CTCCCCTTCGCAGGATTGGTCGGGAAACGAAGCCTGCGAGCCACCGTTGGCTGGATTTTCCTTCTCTTCTTCCCCCCCTCCCTCTCGCCTCTTTCGCTTTCTCTTCGGGCCCCGCCTCAATTATTATTGCGCGTCACGCAGTCCCCCCCTCTTTCCTGCGTTTCCCGCGCGCGAAAGGAGGAGGGCGGCGCCCTTAAAAGCCGAGTAGGAGGGAGAAAAGCCGGAGCGTCTGCCGTTTGGGCGCCTGCGCGCGCCTGCCCTTTGCCGCGGTGCACGCCGGGATACGGAGCCTCGCTCTGTAAGGCCAGGCTGGAGGAGTCAAGATGGACGCAGGCTTTTTTCGCGTAAGTTTCTGAGGGGGGAGGAGGCCGGCTGGGACGGGGAAGCTAAGGCGGAGAGCCGAAGGCGGCTCCAAGCCATCCGAAGCGAGGCCTCAGCCTCCTCAGGGCGGCCGGTGTAGTTGTGTCGCTGCTTTCCTTCCTTCCTTCCTTCCTTCCTTCCCTCCCCCGCGTTCCTGCCAGGAGCCGAGTAAAGAAAATGGCGGCGGAGGCGGCGACTCTCCTCAGCGCGCGGTAGAAACTGAGGAGAAATGGACTGGGTTCTCCTCCCGGACGCTTAACGCCGTCCTCTTCGGGCCGTTTCCGTGCGTTTTTCTCCGGGCCTCTTTTTTTTTTGCCGCGAGTTATTTCGAGGCCTGAGCGGAAGGGCCTGTTCTTTCCTCCCACCAGCTGCAGCCTTCCTCACTCAACCAGGCGCCCTTCTGCCGGGACGGATTACAGTGTCCATTACTCCCGGCTAGGAAACGCATTAGATTGAGAGAGAGCTTCCCTTTACTTTTAGGGTCTTTTTGTGTGTGTGGTTTTTTTTTACCACAACAACACCCCCCCCCCCGCCATGCATACACAGACACTCCGGAATTCCGTAATTAACGTTACAATTTATTACAAAACCAACGCCGTTATTTTATGATTTGGCGTGCTCGATAAATCCCAAGAGTGCCTTTTTGTAATAAAACTATTCTGATTGGCTCCAAAGCCTCAATAATTGTGTGTGTATGGGGGTGTGTGTGGAGGAAATAGTTTCTAATTTATTTGGTGGAGAAAATTGTGTTATTGGATCTGCAAATTTTCCAATTGGAAGGATTCGAAAATAAGTCGGTTTTTTTAAAAAGCAGCTTGTTTACAGTGAAAACTTAAAATGTAGCTTGTTCTCTTTTGTTGAGTGCTGCTAAACCTTGTCGGGGAAGAGAAACAGTATCTTGGTTCAGGGCCCCAAATTTTGCAGGCCTGAAATCAAAGTGAGAGGTAGAAAATCAGTGTATCAGTTCAGTGAAAATCCTCTAAACAAAATGTGGGAACATTGGGCTTGATTAGCTTTTCTCTGGCAAGATGTCCTCAAAATGTCTTAAGAATGTTTTGATTTGGAGAAAGCTGGTGTAAACCCGCTTACTAAACAAACAAAGCTGTAAAGCAACAGTTAATATTACTGAATTTGGACTCAATTCTACGGCACTTGGTTGGTTTTGTAGGCATAAAGTTAGGAAGCATGCCTATATGGGCCGTGATGGCTCAGTGGTTAGAGTGCAGTACTGCAGGTGACTTCTGCTAACTGCCAGCTGCCTGCAATTTGGCAGTTCAAATCTCACCAGGCTCAAGTTTGACTCAGTCCTCCATCCTTCCGAGGTGGGTAAAATGAGGACCCAGATTGTTGACTCTGTAAACCGCTTAGGGCTCTAAAGCACTAAAAGCGATCCATAAGTCTAAGTGCTATTGCTATACAGATTGCCTTGAGCACTGTAAGAAAAATGGTTGAGTACCATACTTTTCGAAGTAGAAGACCCCCCCCCAAAGGGTGGAAATGTTGATGCGTCTTATACACTGAGTACAGCCATTTTTGGCCTCCCAAACACTCCACGCGTTGCATTTTTGCCCTCTCTGGCCCCCAGGAGCACTCTGCAGGCCTCCCAAACCCTCTGTGCATCCCATTTTTTGTGAAAAACAGGCCCATTTTTTGCAAAAACGGGATGCACAGGGTTTGGGAGGCCTGTAGAGTGCTTCTGGGGGCTGGGGAGGGCAAAAACTATTTTTTTTTCCTCTTTGAAATCTTGGTGTGTCTTATACTCTGGTGCGTCTTATAGTCTGAAAAATACAGTAGATGATAGTCAGTTTGGGGTATTTTTAGTTTATGATTGTGAAACTGGCATACTGTAGTACTAAAGTGCACTGCTGCTTGCTTTCTAGAACAGTAAACTCGCAGACAAAAATAATCCCCAAATGCTGGGATTACAATTTGTCTTTTACAGACATTGATACTTTGTGGTTGATCTGTGGCATGCATACTAAAAGTCAGTAGCCTTTCTTCCATGTATACTGGGGTTGGATATCAAGCAGGCCACTGGTCAGATTTGACCACAATGACTTATATAACTGTATACTTCATGTTATGTAAGTGGCAGTTGGCCTGTGGAATGGCAGGAGTGTTGACCCATGCTTAGCATTGCTGGAATCCCTTCATGCTGGACTGCACATTTCCTGCCCTACACCTCTGCCCAAACCATATTGGTGCTTTCATTTTCAAGCAAAATAACTTTAGGAGAAAGAATGAATTAAACATGCTATATAAACCTGGAAATGTTTGGTTAAATTAATTAAATAAATTTCAAAGCAAGAACAGTAACAACTAAAAATAGAATCTGAACTCTGAAATTCATTCTATGAAAAACAAATGTGTTACTTACATTAAGTCACCTAAGCTTTATCTAAGGAATAAATTGGTTTCTACAATGCATATCTCCTCATTCTTTATATGCACAAATGTTATTTTATTTAGTTTGCAAATTTTTGAAATTAAATCTCAGTTTAACAGAACATTTAACTTCTAATTCTTTTTAAGTATTGTTTCTTCCATTTTAATAATGTGTAACTGTTCAGTGGAATTGTTTTTGTCTTCATATTTTAATATTTTGATATTTAGAAGCACTAGTTTGATGTAGTGGTTAAGGCATCAGGCTGGAAACCAGGAAACTGAATTCTAGTCCTGCCTGAGGTATGAACCATCTGGGTGATTTTGTACCAGTCACTCACTCTCAGCCTAGGAAAGAGGCAGTGGCAAATCACCTCCAAAATCTTGTCAAGAAAACTGCAGTGGCTTGTTAGGCAGTCACCCAGAGGCCAAAATTGGCTTGAAGGCACCACAAAAAACACAATTGTACTTTAGTCTTTTGATTGTTGTAAATACGAATACAATAAATAAATTAAGGTAATGGCACTACAAGTGAATAATCAATTCATTGTGTGTGTCTATACTTATTTGTAAGATGCATTAATTAAGAATTGTTTGATTTCTGGGAGTTTGTATGATCTGATTTTCTTAAGACATAGCTTATAGTTGACCAGCCAGAAGGTTTATGCAAAGTGTTTTGGAAACATTAGTGGAGTTGAGAACAAGATTTTGTCTTGAAACAATGGTTGCACAGTAGTCCTCAAGGACCACAATGAAGGTCAAAGTTTCTGTTGCTAAGCAAGACGATTGTTAAGTGAATTATGCCACATTTTATGATCTTTTTGCTACAGTTAAGTGAATCACTGCAGTTAAGTGAATTATGCGGTTGTTAAAGTGAATCTGAGTTTGCTTGTTATAAGCCAGCTGGGAAGGTTGCAAATAGTGATCATATCACTCCTGGACAGAGGGGTGCTGCAATAGCCTTAATGTGAAAAATTGTCATATGTCACTTTTTTCAGTGCCCTTGTAACTTTGAACAGTCAATAAGTTGAGGACTATATGTAATTGAATTATTTTATTCTAACAGGGTACAAGTGCAGAACAGGATAACCGCTTCAGCAACAAACAGAAGAAGCTACTAAAGCAACTGAAATTTGCAGAATGCCTTGAAAAGAAAGTATGTTTATATTATATTTAATGAATTTATTTTATTTTTAATAGACATTTAACTTTAAGGAGAGCCTACAGCTGCTGCTGTTCAAGTCAGTAGACTTATTTGGAATTTTGAGAGTCATGATGCAACAGTACAACTACATATAGAAGACAAATTAGGGTTCATGTTGCAGTGTATACATCCATTTCCTTTGGAACACTTTTCTATTTTGAATCTACTCATCCAAATTCTCTATAACAGAAAGCAAATTGATATACCTCAGGGACCTGTAACTACCAAGAAGCTAAGAATAGAGCAGAAAGAAAGTCCCCTCCCAAACAAAATACCCATTTTTCATATGAACTGGTGGTGATCAAAGGAAAAAAAATGGCTGGGGGCACTTCAAATCAGAGCATGGAGTTTTAATATCCCACCATCTGAATAACAACATCTCATTTCGGAACAAAAAGAATAAAACATTTTTAATTTTTTTAAAATAGAAAGGAAGGAATTGCATTACAGTGATGTCCATGGGCAGTATGTAGATTCCCTATACCAATGATGGCTAACCTTTTTGCCATCGCGTGCCAAAAGCGGGGAGAACATGGTGGGGTCACATGCACACGTGCCCACATCCATAATTCTATGCGCCCCACCCCACCCCACATGCTCCCCACACTTTTGGCACGTGATGGCACGGTGGGCCCGGTAGGCCTGTTTTTTGCTCTCCCCAGGCTCCAGAGCCTTTCTAGGAGCCTGGGGAGGGTCAAAACGGCCTTCCCCACCCCCCCCGCAGAGGCTCTCTGGAGGCCAGAAACAGTGTGTTTCCTGACTTCTGGTGGAACCAGAAGGTCCAAAAATCAGCCGGCCAGCGCATGCATGTGTGCCGAAGCTGAGCTTGCGTGCCCACCATTATGGCTCCACGTGCCACTTGTGGCACCTGTGCCATAGGTTCGCCATCACGGCCCTATACAGAAACTTGTGGTTAATAATCTTTGGAAGAATTGTTTTTGTTTAGGAAAATTTTAATGGTCACTACAGATAGTTAGATGACATTAACTTTTTAATAAAATGACTTCCAGTAATCTGTAACAAAAAGCTACTAAGAAGGATCACAAACTACATTGATTTGTGCATATACACTGTACATATCTATGTATATCTGTGTATTGTTGTACAGCAATACATTACAATTGTGTTGTACTGGTATGTACTGTGTATTAGTAAAAGCCTCCTTAATACCTTCCAAAACTGCTAGACTTCAACATGAGTGAGAATTAATGGAAGTGACTATCTGGAGAACATGACAATGCAGCAAGTTGACTATGCTGCTTGTTGCTATATAGGATGTCAAGATTTTACAGTAGTAATTACAGTATCAAGTAAGGTATATCTTAACATTCTTTATCTCATTCTAGGTTGACATGAGCAAGGTAAACCTGGAAGTAATCAAGCCATGGATAACAAAGAGAGTAACAGAAATCCTTGGATTTGAAGATGATGTAGTAATTGAATTTATATTCAATCAGTTGGAAGTGAAGGTAATAATTTTGCTGTGGTTGTTTTTGCGTAATTGTATTGCAAAATTATTCTGTGTAAATTGAATTTTTTCTGTCAAAAAACCAGTTGAAATTAGGAGGGATTTTGTTGCAATGCATATTGTGAATAATTCACTTTGTAAAACATTTGTTAAGGTTGACAGTTTTAGTGAAGGTGCATAGTATGCAAAACTGCTCAGGTGAAAAATCAGACTTACTGTGTTGATTTTGCTGTTACATGTTAAGCTACTTTGACAGCAATTTTCTAATGATGATGTGATTTATGATTTAAAAGGCCTGAACCAAAATGGAAGTTATTCCTTGCGTCTGAAGTATAGCACCATCACCTTATTAGGTCACAGCAGAGTGAGTGTCCAATGTCGCTCTGACCAACTCCCTTGATGATGCAGTGTGTGTTTGGAGGTGAGTTGTGTAAAGTGGCCGAACCAAAGACAGAAAGCATCCAACAGAAAGAAATTGGGCAAAGCTTTACACTGCTCTTTAAATTGTTTTGAATTAAATCACATTAAATATAAAGAATGAAGTGCAGTTCTAAATTGGTAAGAGGCGTTCAGTGGAGACCTACTCTGTTTAGAACTATGTTCAGCTGGGATGGTGGGCTTAATATATGATTATAAAAGTACACTTCAGTTTAATTTAGAAAGCTTAAAGGTTCAAGCTGTTTTTCACTGAAATCAGTGGCATGGCGCCCCTCTGATACCAGCGGAGCTGGATTGCACCACTGGAATACAGCTAATCGATAGCGAGACATACTATATAACATGAACTGCGTAAATGAACTTGCGTTCATGATAAACAGTCTTTTATTTTGCACAGTCTGCCGTTGCATTCCAAGAGATAGTAAGAGTGTTTCTCTGAACCATTGGCAAAATGTTCTTGTTCTAATATTCTCTATGCTCAATCTTTCTTCCAAAGAATTCATCTTTGATTTGACTGAACAGTTGAAATTTCAACTGAGAAAGGTATTGATGTTTTCCTTAAAAAAAGACATGCTGTAATTTAAATGTAGGTTTTTATTTTAAGTATCCATATTTATAAATCCTTAATGTACTTTAATAGAAATTCTGTTGGGGGAGCTGGTTTAGGGGAATCATATGAAGTATGAAATTGTGGTAGGAAGTAGTTTACTAATATGTATTAATAAAATAAAACCTAAGAGAGTGCAGTTTTAATTCCTCTTCATAGAAAGCATGATTTGAAGTTTAGAACTTTTTTAAAAAAAACATTTTTTTTCTTTCTGTGGTTGTGTACTCATTATTGCTTGTTCGTCTTTTGCAATTTAGATAAATGGTATAACATTAAACTCAAGGTGATTGAGTTGCAGTAGGGAGTCGGAAGCAAGCCAAGGGAACATCTTTCTCTACAGGGGACTTGGCGATTCCAAACCCCCCCAAAGTTCCAAGAAGAAAAGGAAGACACCTGGAATCTGTACTTGCTTTGTGCTGTTGAGCTGTGCTTGTTACATGGACCTTGTTGCTTTGACCAGCAACTTTAGAACTAAATTGCCCACCTGTACTGTGAACCACACTTGACCTCTTAATCCTTTGTGGTCATCACATAATTGTCGTTAAGAAAATGATGGCAGCTTTCATTCCATTAAATAGTTAGTGGAGGTTTAGTTCAGTTTACTGATGGAAGTAAGAAAATGCATGCATAAATTCTTTTTCAGTTTTCTTAGCAGGATTTCAGTGATATTGTAGATGATGATTCTGTAATGTTCAGTGTACAGCTTCTGTCCATTGTACGGATAACTTAAAAGAATTTTTCAAGGATCGGTACCAAAGAATGCTGGGGGAAAATGTTTAGAAAGTTGATTAGAAGAATCATACACCATCTATTACGATGCTGCTATGGCAAATTCATGGCCCTATGTTTCAGTGGCTGTACAGATCATATCTTCTTATGAAATTCACAAAGGATTAACAGGCCACTCTGAATGTAATGGTAAGGCAAGAGAATGTTGGTTATTTGTTAGGACAGTTACTGAACAACTTTTAAGCAAAGTTTTGTTTTTTTTATAAAAAAAACAAAAAACTAATAAAACGAGTGTAATATGTTCTTGTCCATGGTAGAAGATTAAATCAAAATAAAGAATAACTTGTCTGGGTTTGGTTTTTCAAATAACCTGTATTTCTTCCTGTCACATCTCTTTACAGAATCCTGATTCCAAAATGATGCAAATCAACTTGACTGGATTTTTGAATGGGAAAAATGCGAGGGAATTCATGGGAGAACTATGGCCGCTGCTGTTAAGTGCTCAAGAAAACATTGCTGGTATTCCATCTGCTTTTTTGGAGCTGAAGAAAGAAGAAATAAAACAAAGACAGGTGAGATTATGTTAAGGGTGGGTTATGGTTTTAAATCTAAAACCAAAAAATGATTGATAGAATAGAATAGCTCTGGAAAAATATTTGAAAAATTAGTATATGATCTGAAAATCTGTAATAATTTGGTGAAAATGTAAGAGAACAAAGTGGATAGAACTAATTATTGAGCTACAGTATCTTAGAATTTTTTGGTTACTAAACACTTGACTTCCAAAAAGATTTTTTAAAAGATGTGAGCACTAGAAACATTTAAAGACAAACATTTAGTTTTTATTATATGCATAAAACCTACAAAAAGATGGTCTAATTGCTTGCTAAACAGTGTTCATTTCTGCTTTTAAGAATGGAATTTGGTTTTGCATAGTTTTTAGTCATGGGTTTTTGAAGCCAAGGTGTTTATCTCAATTGTATGATTTTTTTAAAAATTAAACATTACACATTTGCCAAATAAAATGTATCAAATAGGGTAAATTTCCTTCTATTATTTGTCTTTAAACTTTTGGAGGCACTAATAAGATGTTAAGAGTACAACAAAATGCTGTTATTTATTTCTAGTTTACTATAGTGTGCACTGTCTTTGTGTTGTTTGCCACCCAGAGATTTTATCTCTTCCTATCAATTTTAATTATTCCCACCAATCTTCTGAAAGAGAAAAGCAAAGGCACTTATTTACATGTTCATGTATTTATTATATTCCTGCTGGGATTATAGCGGTATAAAAAACTTAAATTTCAAAAAGGCGTGTGATGCCTGGTAATAAAAAGTTTGCCCATTCCAGCTTCCTAAGCTGGGTTCTGCAGTAAATCACAGATCTCCATGGATGACGGAAGAGGAAGGAATGCAGACTTTCTGAAGTTGCTGAATTACAACTCCCCAAAGCCTCAGCCAGCAGGATCAGCCTAGAGAGTTGCATTCTTTAAAAATTGTGTGTGTGTGAGAGAGAGAGAGGGAGGGAGAGAGAGAAAGGGGGGGGAGGGAGAGGATAAAAATAAAAATGCCTGGCACTGTCAGTAATGTAAGTAGAGTAGGATTCAGCTTTTTGTGTCTGCCTTTTAATTAAAGTGTTGGTATTTGCTGTTTCAGATTGAACAGGAAAAATTGGCTTCAATGAAGAAACAAGATGAAGACAAGGATAAGCGAGACAAAGAAGATAAAGAGAACAGAGAAAAGCGGGACCGCTCTCGGAGCCCCAGAAGGTGATATTTATTTGCATGTTGAGCATGTCTTGAAGATGTTGGTAGAGCAATCGTGCACAAAAAATTTTTTTCTAATGAATATGCCATCTTAACGCTTGCTGTCTAAATGTTGTGGTTGAAGTGCATTTTTGCCTTGCTTTGCTTGCTGCAGGTATTTAGCTGAACACATGAAAGAATCAAGGGTTTGCCCATATATATTGCATCCAGCCACCCAGTTCCTTTACGCTAACTAGGCATATTGAACACAAACTTACAAACTTCTGTACTGGGACTTTTAATAAGGCAGGGCTCCAACTCTTTGATGGACTTGAGGGCCTTCATCCCAAGTACTTTCAGGCTTCCCCAGATACAGTAATCCTCACAGGCAGATAGGAAGGAAAGGGCCTGCCTACATGGCACCACCCCATCACATTTTCAGTCCTTACAGTTAACAAACTAAATGTCTCCAGAAGGTTACTGAATGCAGTAATTTTACCTTTTCAGTCAGCAGTCAAAATAGAAGGTAAGGGATGTCCATGTGATAAAGGTTCTTTATCACATGCATGTTAGGATGAGCATATATTTTTTTAGATCTCTCCTAAACTAAATTTACATTTGTCTAGACGCAAATCAAGATCTCCTTCCCCTAGAAGACGCTCATCTCCTGTTAGGAAAGAGAGGAAACATAGCCATTCTCGATCACCCCACCACACAGCCAAAAGTCGCAGTGTTACACCTCCACCAGTAAAAAAAGAAGAGACACCAGAACCAGAACCTTCCATGAAAGTAAAGGAAACATTGATCCAGGAGGCCACATCTACCAGGTAACACCTCAGATAATTAATACTTTTCCTCCTGGTTTTGTAATGTTGATTATGTTAAATCAGTGAAATTAAATGTTATGTGCACTGTTTATTTTTTATCCTTAGGGCTTCTGAAATACTAGTTGCTAAATATCCTGTTATATAACAGTGTGTCCTAAAATAGCCACACAAATGAGTGTTTTATCAGTCTTGCACTAATATAATCTTGACTTTGTAATTTATTTTAACAGCGATATCTTGAAAGTCCCTAAAATTGAGCCTATGCCAGATACTAAGGAAATATCTCCAGAAAGAGTTTCCAAAAAGGAAAGGGAAAAAGAAAAGGAGAAGGCTCGTCCAAGATCTCCATCTCGATCTAGGTCAAGATCAAAGTCTCGATCACGTTCCCCATCTCATTCAAGACCAAGAAGACGTCATAGATCACGATCTAGGTTAGATAGTTCAAATTCTTTCTGAAAATAGCTCACCTTATATGTAACCTTGTTAACCATTGTAATGTATGTTATCTTGTTAATAACTGAGAATATTAAATATATGAAGCCTTAATGCTCCCATTGATCTATTCTCAAATGACCCTCTTGGGTTTTTTTATAATCTATCTTCATACTTTTACTAGCCTTAGAGTTGCCTTTCTTGATGCCTATTATAAAGCAGTTCCCTTTCTGTACTACACAAAGTAAACATCTAGACTAGTTTGTAGTTTTGGCATGTAGGCAGGTGTTCTTGCTCTTCCTTCCCTTGGAAACGTAAACATTCAGTTCTATAATGGGTTCAGTGTCTGATTTTTTTAATCATTTGTACGATTAGGTCTTATTCACCAAGGAGGCGGCCTAGCCCAAGAAGGCGCCCATCTCCTCGGAGAAGAACCCCACCGAGACGTATTCCACCTCCACCCAGACATAGAAGAAGCAGATCTCCTGTGAGGCGGTAAGAATTTTGGAGTTTAGAGGCAACAATCACTAACACTGAAACCTTTTGGGACTGTCCTATCCTGATCTTTGTTAGATCTTAGCTCCAGTTCCAATAGTTGTACTTCAGAGAACACTCCAAGCAAGAGGAAGCTATGCTGCATTTCTGTAGCTTCTTATGCTACCCACAGCTCTCTGGGTTTCAGGGAGAAGATAGTAGAAAATATGTGTCAGGTTGGCTTGAAAACATGATAGGAATAGGTCTGCTTTGCAACAATTCTGTTAGTAGGGAAACAGCGCTATGAAATTTTATTTATTATTCAACTTTTATGTCACCTATATTGAAAAATTGTCATCTTACAAATTAAGACCTTGTTTTTTCTTCATTGTTCACGTTTTAGACTGATATATCAGTTTAGTTGGAAATATATTTGTGGCTATGCTTTCAGCAGGAAGGCTTTCAAGGAAGAACACGAAGATTGTTTAAAACCCCTTCTCTGACTTATTATCGGCCCATTTTCTACTGTTGCTGACATTTGTAAAGCTGAGACAGACAAAACAGCAGTTGAATTTGCTTAGTAGAATTATAAGAAGTACAGTTTCATAGTCATATGGCCTTACTTCTAATGAGTATTGCTCAAGGGAGGGTTCCCTCCCTCCCCCCTGTTCTTGGGGAATTCTACAATCAGAAGTGGAGTCATCAACTATTTGAGAGCAACAGAACTGACCACAATTATGGTCAGAATTCTGTAGGTCCTCCTTTAAATGTAATGTAATGTGATGAATTCAGCTTAGTTGCTGACTATATGTGTTGTCTGGATGTTTCATGTTTGGAAAAGGAAAAGGTCAGCTATTTTTCAGTTCCCTTATTTTGAGTGATTTTGACCAAGAATTAAAACATTATATAATATGTTAAATGTTTAGGCTATCCAGTTCTTAATCCAGAAACTTTCACCATTACTAAATGGTATTTAACCTTATAAGGTGATGCAACCAATAGTCCTGCATAATGTAGAAAATGAACATTCTATTATTAGAAGTATCGTATTAGGGGTTAGTAAAATATTTCTGAAACTGCAAGGCAGATCAATCTTCAGATTAAGTTTAGAGCATATTTAATATCAAATTTAATGTTTTAGGAGGAGAAGATCATCAGCATCATTATCAGGAAGTAGTTCATCCTCATCGTCTTCACGTTCTCGATCACCACCAAAGAAACTGCCTAAGAGAGTTGTCTCTAGCCCTCCTCGGAAAACAAGAAGGCTTTCTCCTTCTGCAAGCCCCCCAAGGCGAAGACATCGACCATCCCCACCTCCAAGTCCTCCCCCCAAACCCCGCAGGTCACCAACACCACAGCAGTCTAATCGTACAAGGAAAGCCCGTAGTTCTGTTTCTCCCAATAGGACTTCAGGTAAATGGAAGCATTTTTGAAAATATTCTAAGCCATTCGGATAATGTTTTTAGCCTCAAAACGCTTCTGTATTAACCCGCTTAACTAGCTATTACCTAACTTTGAAAGAAAACTGCAATCTTTCCAGTAAGATCTGCTCTCCAGGCTGCAACTTACTGTGTAGAATTGACCAGGAAATTACCGCATTTTTCAGAGTATAAGACGCTCCGGACTATAAAACACACCTACCTATTTTGGGGAGGAAAACGAAAAAAAAATCTGCCTGCCTCCCAGCAATTTGCTTCCTTACAGCAATGCTTTAGTTTCATTTTCATTTCAGTATAGCCTGATTAGCACAAGAAAAAAAACCCCTTGCCTCACAGCAATTTGTCTCCTTGCAGCAAACAGCGGAGGCCCACATGGCAATAGGCAAAGGCAATCCCTGCAGCCTGAAACAGCTGAGGGTAGGGAGGCTGATCCAACAGATCAGCTGCTTGTGCTAATCAGGCTGTGCTGAAACTGAAATGGGCTGTTTGCTGCAAGGAGGTAAATTGCTGGACGGCGGAGGCCAAAGGGTAGGGGCCAGCAGGTGGACAGGGCTACATTCGGTGTATAACATGCACCCAAATTTTCACTCTCTTAGGGGGGGAAAAGGTGTATTTTATACTTCAAAAAATACAGTAGTCTTTTTCTGCATTTTAGTTATTTGATTTGTGTGTCACATTTTTCATAATTTGATAAACTATGTAGACTCTCTTAAATATTGACAATTTTAATAAGATGACTTGCATAAGAATCATAAATACTTTCACATGACTATGATATAAATGAGTTTTAAATTTTGTTTACATTTTTCTTCTCAGCACCTAAACATAAAAGTATTGAAAAGAGAGAATCTCCCTCACCTGCACCAAAAACAAGAAAAGTTGAATTGTCAGAATCGGGTAGGTTTCAGAATTGTCCTGTGTTTTCCAATGTCTGTGACAATGAAAAGAGTTAACTGGAATTTGATCAGTTAGATCCTAATACCCATTGTTGGTACAATTTAATTAAAATCAAAAGTAAGAACTTAACAACAGCAAAAGTTGCTGTTGGATCTCAGTCATCATTTGATTTGCGTAGCCAAAAAGCTTAAAGAAACTAAAACTTATTTCTTACATGTATACAAAGGAAGATTGCAGTCGATATATAATGAGTCTCAAAGTAATATGAACTATAATTCTTTCCTGCCTAATGTTTAGAAGAAGACAAAGGTGGCAAAATGGCAGCTGCAGACTCGGTGCAGCAAAGACGACAGTACAGAAGGCAGAACCAGCAGTCTTCATCAGGTAAGATATTTTATGTTCTTTTGTACGTATACCTGAAATAAGTTGATTATTAATTATTGGGGTTTTCTTCTCAGGTATAAACTGTAATTTGACATAGACTGGGATATGAGCAAAAGTTTGCTTTTAGAGATAAGAGACAGTGGTGCATAAACCAAACAAAATGGAGGGAAATGTAGTAAAACTTTGTTCATTGCCCATGAATCCCAAATATATATTAATATATTAAAGCACTTCATAAAAATTACAATATCTGATTTTTTGGGTAGTGGAAAGTAAAAGTTTTATTTGATACCTGTCTAGATTGTTTTCTGCATAAGAGGATATTGTGTTCTTGCTTGACATTGCCCAGTGTTTTGGTTCTTTGAAAAAACAAAGACTGAAAGTTCCTGCTGAACTAGTAAAAGTTCTGTATAACAAAGAACTTTAACAATCCTGAAAATATTGTTAGGAGTAGTTTCTCAACATTAAGCCTAATTTACAATTGTAGGGTAGACCAAGATTAAGCTTTAAATGGGCAGAAACATTCCATTTTGCTTTTAAAATGGTTTATCAAAGCGTCTTGTATTTTTCAATACTTCACTAAATTTCTATATGATTTGAGCTGCTTGGTTTGGAGCCTGTGGGGCAACTGAATAAATAATTGAATAAGTGTGTTTTCTTCCTTTTCTGTTTCTAGCCTGTAGAACAGAATACACTGAATATTCTGCACTGCAAAGTTATATCGCATTTTAATAACAATTACTTATTGTGGTTCAGATTCTGGTTCATCATCATCTTCTGAAGAGGAACGACCGAAGAAGTCAAATGTGAAAAACGGTGAAGTGGGTAGACGACGACGGCACTCACATTCTCGCAGCCCATCTCCTTCTCCACGAAAGTGGCAGAAAGAATCTTCTCCTCGGTAACTTCCTGTTGTGTGTCCAGGCTAATTTTTTTTTGTTACTAATGGTTTCTTGATCATCTGATAAAAGCTACTGGAATTTCTGAATAGATGGCAGTGAACATAATTCAGTTCCTGACCCATTCTGAAAGCATTGTGACTACATTCACTCATCACTCTTAACCTATGGCTTCTCTGTTCATGGCAGTTTTTAAAAAATAAGCCTGTCTTGAGATACCATATTAAGCCATAAAACCATGGTTTATAAACCGTAATGCCTGAGTTCATACCCTAATGAACCATTCCATGAATATAGTATGAACCCAGCTATCATGTCCAGTTTTTGCTTTCATTTTAGCCATGACAATTTTGTGGCTCTGTTCCAGTCTTCTCGGTTTCATCCATTGTTATATAGTTTTGATAGCAACATAAAAGGGTAGCTGTTTACCTGATGAGTGAGGGATTTGTTGCGTGCAGATATGGGCCATTTTGCACTGCAACGCAATGTATATTGTAACTTGATCAGTTTTTGCCTGCTAATTGATCCTCACAAATGAATTTTTTCCTCCCTCCACTGCTGTCAGGATGCAGATGGGAAAGAGGTGGCAGTCACCAATTGTTAAAAGGTTGGTCAGCAGGTCATTCTGTTAAAGAGTTAAACTTTAATGTGTTTTGAGAATGGAGCATTTACTGCTGATCTGATCACAACCACGTTTCCCCCTTCTAGAAAATACAGTAAAATAAGTAAATAACATAAATGGTGGCATAAAGGTGGGCGTTTCCTATCAGCTTCTTTTTCTGTAACTATAGCTGTGAAGGGCAAGAAAAGCTAAAATAAAGTACAATAATGGAAGAGCCAATTAATTGATCTACGTAATGTTTACTAAATTGCAAAAGTGATTAAAATATATCCCTTAAACTTCCAGTCTTCGTTGTTTCTATAATTTATTTATTTGATCACTGGGCAGAAGTTTAAAAATAATAATTTTTAAAAACAAAAACGTGGAATGCAGTTCAGATATTAACAAATGCTGTAGTGAACTATAGTGAGGATCATAGGATTTATTTTATATCCCACTTTTATTTTTTATTAAAAAAGCAAAATCTAAATTGGCACAGATAAATGACTATAAATTGGTTCTTGGCCATATCCATCTTCTTTCTAAAGGCAAAAGATCAAGCTATTTTAATGAGAGGGGGTATGTATTGAGATAAAAATGAGATAAAGAATATTGGACATATTTGGTTAAAATCTTCATGGTTGTATCAGTTACCCGGACAATTTTCCCTTATTGCTCATTGTCTCTGGTAGAGCTGTTTCATACCAGGTCTGGGATCTGCCAGGGATGAAATGTTTAAAGTGGAGAGCTGCTACTTCTGTATAAGATCCAGTAGTATTCTGATGGCCCCCAACAGTGTGAGTAGGTCAGTTGCCAGTACAGGTAGTTCTTGTTGAACAATGGAATTGGCAACTCCATCGCTAATCGTTGTAATGTTGGCACGCCAACCTACGCTAACAGTTGCCATTGTTAGGTGAATTCTGCATGGTTACAGTGTCCCATGTTCATTTGATCACCTTTTGCATCCTCTTGCCAGCTTCCCCATTTACTATATCAGCTGGCAGTGAAGTTGCAAATGATGGTCATGTGACCATGGGATAGTGTGATTGCCAACTGGATGCCAAGGGTCTAAATTGCAATCATGTGACTTTAGGGATGTGTGACAAGTCCCCCTCGTTCAGTGCTATTATCTATTTTGAAAGAAAGGCCTTGGGCAATAGAAGACATTCTAAATGCCATCTTAATTGCTAAATATATGTGTCTCAAGTTTCAATTCAGTGGTGGGTTCCTCCCAGTTCAGCCGGGCCGGTAGCGGTGACAATATGACGTCACCGAACCGGTTCTCTTTGTTCGGGAGCTGGGCCCTCCCGCCCCCGCCCCGCCCCCCCCCCGGCGTTATTCTTACCTTTTATTTGGCCCCGCCCCCAAATTTTCACTGCGTCCGGAGTCCCAGCTGATCGGCTGGAAGGAAAAAAACTGTTTTAATTTGCCACAGGGCTTCAAAGGGCCGCCCTACAGCTGATCAGTGTTAAAAGGCAGTGTGGTGGTAGACCAGTGCGCTTGAAAAACAAATGGGTAGACCAGGACGGTCCAAGAACAAATGGGTAAACTGGTACAGCTCTACAAGCAGTTAAAAGCCTGGTAAACCAGTACCTCTGCTAAATCCTAAAGAATTGTCACATGACCATCAAACCACGCCCACAAAATAAGCCACGTCCACAGAACCGGTAGTAAAAATATTTAGAACCCACCCCTGTTTCAATTATACACTAGTTGCCTACTCAGGAAATAATGCATAAGACTATTTTGTTTTACCAGCAAGGGTAAGATTTTCCTATCATAGAAGCCAGGCCCTTCGTAAAGCAAGAAACAACTTGATGGTTTCCAGATGTCTTTGACTGCAGCTGTGATTCCTGACCAGTAACTGATGGGCTGGGACTTGTGGAACTATAGTCCTAAAGTACTTGATAATACTGTAACAGTAGTCTCTTAAGCACCCCCCTGCTCTTTCAAACTTATTGTCCTCTTTCCTTATAGTAGGAGGAGGCGAAGTCCCTCTCCACCAGCAGCCAGAAGACGACGGTCTCCTTCTCCTGCCCCCCCTCCAAGACGTCGCAGGTCACCATCACCACCACGACGAAGGTAATGTTGCATGTTTGTAGAAAATGTTAGTCCCTAAGCTAGAAGTCAGGATGTCCAGCTTTATAGCATGCATTGTAGCATTTTCTTTTTGGGAAGGAACGTCATTCATTCAATAAGTGTGAAACATTTTATAATACTGCTAATAATTCCTTCAGGATGATTTACAGAAATATTTTAAAATGCATACAAAACAACTAAGAGCAGAAAAAGCTTTCACCTTTATAATAGAAGATTTTTTAAAAAATGTAGGAACATTTAGAAATTATTTTAGTGAACAGGTTTTAATGGGTGATTCTCAATATGTTTTTGCTGCGATACCTAAGTGCAATTGCAGTTAAGTGAAAATGTACCCTCTCCTCTATTTCACTGTATTTTTGTCCTTTCGTTTTGTAATTTGCGTAGGTAACAACCCTTCTAACTTGGTGATTTGATCAATGTGTTTATGTGCCTTCTTACTTCTTAGGTCTCCTTCGCCACCCCCTCGCCGGCA
Organism: Ptyas mucosa; assembly: GCA_012654045.1. Taxonomy (NCBI): domain Eukaryota; kingdom Metazoa; phylum Chordata; class Lepidosauria; order Squamata; family Colubridae; genus Ptyas; species Ptyas mucosa. The sequence continues at coordinate 3,801,876 of WNWU01000029.1, read as the reverse complement.
TTCGCCCACTCCCAGAAGATACTCTCCTCCCATACAGAGGAGGTATTCTCCTTCTCCTCCTCCAAAGAGGCGAACAGCATCTCCTCCCAAAAGAAGGGCTTCTCCTTCTCCGCAGCCTAAGCTCAGAGTCTCTCGCTCTCCACCACCAAAACAAAGAAGCTCTCCACCTGCAAAAAGACGTTCGCCATCTGCATCTTCCAAGCACAGGAAAAGCTCCCCTCCAAGCAGGTCCAACCGGGAACCCCGCTCTCCACTGCAGAACAAGCGGCATTCACCTTCCCCACAGCCTAGACCTTCACGGACCTCTGCCAGCCCCCCATTGTTGCGTAGGGGTCCTTCTTCTTCACCTCAGCGAAGGCAGTCGCCATCTCCAACCTCTAGGCCCATCAGAAGAGTCTCAAGGACTCCAGAGCCCAAGAAGTCAAAGAAGTAAGCGAAACACATGGAACGGTTTTAGATCTGGTTTTTTCAGACTTCAGCTTTAAGATGTGGCTGTGGAACTTTGTGAGCTGAAGTCTACACATCTTAAAATTGCCCACTTTGAAAAACACAGATCTAGATTGTTGGGCTACAACTGTAAGAGCTGTGGTGGCTCAGTAGTTAGGATGCAGTATTGCAGGCGAAGTTTGCATTCCCACTGCCAGGAGTTTGATCTAGACTGGTTCAAGGTTGACTCAGCCTTCCATCCTTCCAAGATTGGTAAAACGAGGAGACAGATTGTTGGGGGCAATATACTGACTCTGTAAAGCACTATGAAGCAGTATATAGCACTATATAAGTGCTATTGCTATAATTGCTCTGGAGTTGTAGGAAAACCATTTCCCCAGTCTAGATGTGTGGTATTCCAGTATCATAGGTATTAAAAATTAGGAGGTTTTTTTTTCACTTTGGAATCAATAAACACTATAAAATTCACAGCTGATTTTTCAACATTGGTTTTGCTGCCTTTTCTAGAAAGTATAATACCTTCTGCCTCTTCTTTCTAAGGGCTTCTCCACCAAGTCCCCATTCTGCAAGAAGGGGTTCTTCATCTAGGTCAGCTTCAGTGTCCCCTGAACCACCCCCGAAGAAGCATCCAGCACCTCCCTCTCCTGCTCGATCAGCATCCCCTTCTGCTCACTGGTCACCAGTAGCACCTGCAAAGAAGGCTAAAAGTCCAACTCCAAGCCCATCACCAGTACGAGTGAGTAGCTTCTGCTGTAAATTTATGAGGGTTCATTTGATCAACTCCCTTTTTAACCGGTTGGAACAATGGCTGAGATTATACATCACTTTTAAGCTGTAATGCAAGGTTGGCGGAGTTCAGTTCACAGAACGTGTGAACTTATTCCAACTGCTGTATAACTAGCATTTAAATGCATAGATATATCCACTAGTGTGACAGACCAAATTCTGTGGACGTTGATGAGGAAAAATCTAACTGGACCCCTTATGTGCATTTGATGGACAAACTTATTTTAAAGGTGAAAGTAAACAAAAGAGATGTCTGTCAAGACTCAGCTTGTAATTGTTACTTGCCATGTATAGGGTGGAGATGTAATTTTTATAATGAATTGACTTGATCTTCCAGAATTCTGATCAGGAAGGAGGTGGTAAAAAGAAGAAGAAAAAGAAGGATAAGAAGCATAAAAAGGATAAGAAGCACAAGAAACACAAAAAGCATAAGAAAGAAAAGGCTGCTGTAGCTGCTGCAATGGCTGCTTTTACAACATCTGCAGAGGAAGATCAAGAAAAAAATGTAGAACCCAAAAAGGTGAATATTTAGCCTCTGTTTAAATAAACTTGAGTGCTTTTCTTCATCTTTTAAGATTGAATATCGATATGGCTAAATATTTTAAGAATTCAGGGATTATATTGAGATCTATTACGATAGCGCTCTTGCAGAGTTTAAGAATATTCTTTTTCTAGGGACATAGTTTGTGTTTTGGAATCTATATAATTTGGGCATTGGTAGGTGGTTTAACCTTAAAACCAATGTGCAAATTAGATTATGTCCTTCTCCGGTGTATTCAATGTTGAAATTACTAGCAGGACTCCCTGCTTTTTAAGCTGCTTGTTTCATGAAAGTTTCTACTCTCTGGTCAAATCTAACCCAGGCTCATATTCTGTAACTATAGAAGTAATTGCTGACTTTCCATTGCGTTAAGGAGACTGAGAGTGAAGCAGAAGATAACCTGGATGACTTGGAAAAACACCTGCGTGAGAAAGCTCTGAGGTCGATGAGGAAGGCGCAGGCATCTCCACCATCTTAGGATGAAGCAGCATTTGATTTCATGTAAATTTTATTTGGTTTATACTCAAGATTTCAATTTCAAATTGCTAAAATGTGTTTGAGCTTTAGACTTTAACATTGGTTGTAATAATTGCTAGGTTAAAGTTCACCATGTTTATTAAAAAAAAAGGGCATGGATCTTCATTACAAAACAAAAAACATTTACGGTGTACTAGTGACCTCCTTTGACAGTTGACATGATTTTGTTAGAATTTCCTTAAGCAGCAAGGATCTCTTCCCTGCCCTATCCCTGTTCCTGTTCAATGGTTTAAACAAGGGCCTGGCAAAACTTCAGTTTCTCTAAACCAGGGGTGGGCAACTATGGCCCCTTCATAACCTGTGGACTTCAACTCCCAGAATTCTGAGCCAGCTAAAGTCCACAGGGCGCAAAGGACCATGGCTGCCCATGCCTGCTCTAAAAGGTCATAGTACAAATGCTTACAACATTCTTGCTCCAGGTCTTTTGTGGTTTGTAGGCATGAGAAAGCCACTCTTGGCAAAGAATTATGTGGGAACACTTGTCAAACATCCAGGTTTCTCAGTGTTTCCTAATAATTTATGTTTAAAATTGGCACAACATATCTACTTTATAAACTTGCTTGGCAGAAGGCAGTGGGTTCATTATATAATATGATAGACTTATTTGGAACACTGGATTTTTAATTTGTACCTTTTTTTCCCTCTTATTCCCTTCACCTTCTTTAAAAAAAAACCAGTTCCTGTGATCAAAAGTCTCAGCCAAATTTGGCATAATTTTTTGTTTTGTGGAATGTTGTTGCCCCATTCATAGTTTTCTTTCGTCTTGTTGAAGTCCTTTGGAATAGTATGTAAGTTTCAGAGTTGTGGTTTCTGAAAACCTGAAGGACCTGAACTTTGGATATTGTCATGTTCATATTGGGGGTTTTATTTTGTTTCTGTTTTTTTAAACTAAAGCTATTACAAAGCTTGTGTATTAAACAAAATAAATTTCTAAATTTAAAGGATCTCGGCTTTCTGTTTCTTCTCTTATTTTTTAAGAAAATAATATTCATTATGTAGATATATTGATGGGTCCAATCCTGTTAATTGAAGTAAAATAATTTGCATGAAGGGGACTTCAAAGAATGTCAGAAGCTAATAGATCATGAAATATTTCTCTTCCCAGAGGAGCTTTTAAAAGATGGTGCCCCTCACCTAACACTCTATATACTCTGCATATTGAAAGCTTCTATGGGACCATGCATTTCCAAGAGATGGCACTTCCCAATACCTTTTCCTTGTTATAAAATTTGACACACACACACACCATTCAAGCCCAATGTAAAGAACAGGGGCACAATTGCTTTTGATGAACTTCTAACATCAACAAGGGCATTTACATTCAGGTTGCTCTACACAACAGACTTGAGTTCATTTCATAGGTGAGAAAGAGTTACTGGAGGAAGTTCTGAGTTTCCTAGCTTCCTGACCCTCATCTTCCTCTCATTAAACCTGGTCTATGCAGAAATATAAAAAGGAAGTGGATGAATGAGATGACTGTTAATGGAAAAGGAAAATGGTTCCAGTAATGGCTTTCTTATCTCATTTGTCTTCCTTATCTCTATAACCATCTGCCAGTCCCCTCTTCACACCTTTCAGTTTCCTGGTTTAGCCCCAAAATGGCGCTTCGTTTACATCAAACTAAAATCCTTGAGTTATAGGACTTTATTATCTGTATGCTTCTGGATCACTTCCATGTGTCCTTTGTAGGTTAAAAGTGGCTAAACAACTTGGACATATGTCCCAAATCATAAACATAAGCCCTAGTTTGTTCTCATAAACGGCTTGTTCAGATAAAGAAGCCAGTATCACTGATTTTGAATGCTAAAGCTATCTCCCCCCCTCTTCAAGGTTTTGTGGGTGGGCCTGGAGACCCCAGGTTGATTGGGATCAAATGACTTGTATAATTGTGTTTGTATAAACTATTCCACAAAATTTTGAATGTCAACCTCTTAAAAGCTAGGCTTGGCAATCAAATATTCTAAAAAGTATCTAGCCCTAGGCTGCAAGAAACTGTTCTGGTACTGAGAAATAACATTTCAAGCCTGAGCTACAAATATTCATCTTTATTGGTGAGAAAACTAACTTGATAGACAAAAATCAGACACTGATATTTTGGGAAACTTTGAGGTAAGGTTACTTTAGTGAGTCCTTTTCAATATGTTATTCTAGTTCTTTTTGGTTTCAATTCCCTAAATTATCAGCATGCTGATACCGTAACATCCAATGTTTCTTGAAAGTACTTAGTTTCTTAGAAGATTGCCTAATTTCTCTTTTTTTCCATCGGGGCCCTGGACTTTCGTTGTCATTTTTATGTACCTTCTTAACACTCTTGTGTGAAGCAGTGACAGCTGATGATCACTAGGGGGTGGACTGGATCAAGTGAAAGAAGCTGCATTTTTTCACTTGAATACAGATGGTCCTTGACTTATGACCACAATTGGGGGACAGGATTTCCATTGCTAAGCAAGGCGTTAGTTAAGTGAGTTGTGCCTGATTTTACGACCTTTATTCCCATGGTTAGTTATTAAACGTGACCTTTTTAGTCACACTAGATGCTGTTTTAGGACCTCTTTCCAGAGCACGATACCATAGTCTCTTGAGACTGAAGGATGCCAATGAGTTATTAAACGAATCACTGCAGTTGTTATAAATGGTTCATGTGAAGAATCCGGCTTTCCCCATTGACTGTTGGAAGTTTGCAGGGAAGGTTGGAAATGGCAGTCACATGACTCAGGTATGTCTCAACTTTCATAAATATATGCAAGATTCTCAAGTGCTTGAATTTTGATCACGTGACTCTGGGGATGCTACAATGGTGCTTAAGTGCAAAGACCCAGTTGTAAGAATAGAATAGAACAGAATTTTTTATTGGCCAAGTGTGATTGGACACACAAGGAATTTGTCTTGGTGCCTATGCTTTCAGTGTACATAAAAGACAAAATACATTCATCAAGAATCATAAGGTACAGCACTTAATGGGTTAAGTAAAGGGTACAAATAAGCAATCAGGAAACAATACCAATATAAATCGTAAGGATACAAGCAACAAAATTACAGTCATGCAGTCATAAGTGGAAGAAGATGGGTGGTGGGAACGATGAGAAGATTAATAGTAGTACAGACTTAGTAAATAGTTTGATAGTGTTGAGGGAATTATTTGTTTAGCAGAGTGATAGCATTTGGGAAAAAACTTCTTTTGTCTAGTTCTGGTGTGCAGTGCTCTATAGCATTTTGAGGGTAGGAGTTGTAAGTTACTTTTTTCAGTGCTGTAACAGCAATTGCTAAACCAATGGTTGTAAATCAAGGACTGCCTCTGTGTGTGTGTGTGTGTGTGTGTATACACCCATACATACAGAAACAAAGATACATATTGTGAAATGGGAAACATAATTGGATTGCACATAATGATGCACAGGGAGAAGCAGCTAAGCACTGGTTCATGGAAAGCTGTTAATTGAATAAACCACATTACGTAACAACCTAGGAAGGAAGAGGAGATCCAATCAGAGGGAAAAAACAAATGAAAAGAAGGAAATGAAAAAGGAGAGGGAAAACATAGATTTTAGCCAGCAGAGAGAAGGAGGAAAGGGAAGCCAGCAGGGAACAGGAAAAAGCAAACTCGCAAAAAAAGAGAGAGCAGAATTTAATCCCGGATCATGACGCTCACAATGCAGACCCTGTAGGAAAAAATATGCCAAGCCTGCCCTCGATATTATCTGTATTTTGGGGTGACTCGTTTTTGAATTCTGGTATTGTGTGCTCTGTTATAGAGGCTTGGCAGGGGAAGCTGCAGCTGGAAATGGCAGCTCGGTGACTGTTCGGAGGGAAGAGGCGTCCAAATTCAGATGCTGAACGGCCCTGGAAAGCATCTTGTCGTAGGCTGACCTCAGGCCAGCTCACCCTTCGCTCATACTACATGCTTGGCACACGCATAAGAACGTTTCAGTGGAACAGTGGTCCATTCAAGTTTGAAAGGGGATCATTGAATACAGACACACAGAAGTTTAGCTGGGAAAGTTATGTTCACATATATAAGCCTTTGACTTATGACCACAATTTTGGGACCAGAATTTCTGCTGCTAAGCAAGGCGGGGGTTAAGCGCCTGAGTGGCATAGGAGGCTAATGCCTCCTACTAAGGCAGCATTTAACATCCAGCTGCTTGCAATTACTGCGAGTTCAATTCTCACCAGGCTCAAGGTCGACTCAGCCTTCCATCCTTTCTAAGGTGGGTAAAATGAGGACCCGTTTGTGGGGGCAATAAGTTGACTTTGTATAAATATACAAAAGTATGAAGGCTATTGCTTAACGCATTGTAAGCCGCCCTGAGTCTCCGGAGAAGGACGGCGTATAATTTTTTTTAAAAAAAGTGAATTGTATCCAATTTTATAACCCTTTTTGCACAACTGCTAAGCAAATCACAGCTGCTGTTAAGGGAATCACACGGTCATGAATCGGATTTCTTGTAGTGACTTTGCTTGTCAGAAGCTGACTGGGAAGGTGGTAAATGGAGATCATATGATCACGGGACACTGCAACTGTCATCCATACATGCCAGTTGCCAAGCACCCAGATTTTAATATGTGACTAATGGGATGCTCACAGTTGTAAGTAGGAGGACCAATTGCAAGTTACTTTTTCCGGTGCAATTATAACTTCAAATGGTCACTCAGTGCAAGGCTGTAAGTCGAGGACTACCTGTGCAGGCATTGCGTACATTTGATTCTTCCAAGGTAACTCCACAAACGTTCGGTCCCAAGGAGCTGCTCGCAGTCATTTCAAGCATTTCTGCAATTTGAGGTGAAAAATATGTTTTTTTACTTCACAAAATCATTGGCTTTCTCATTAAGTGATAGACCTTATCAACGTGTGTGCATACTTTTTTTTAAAAAAAGAGAAGAAACTATTGCCAATTTATCACAAAGAGCAACACGGGGAAGTCTACACAGAATGTCAGCAACCTGTGGCTCCAGAGCCGCATGCGGCTCTTTGGGCATTCTGCTGTGGCTCCCTGTCGGGTGATCCCACCACTGGATGGCCCCGCCCCTCGCTCTACCCTCCCAGTCACTCCTCGCCTGGCCTGAAAAGGTAAGGGAGACAGTGGGGGGTGGAGAAGCGGCTGGGGCAGAGGCAGAGAGATACAGAGAGAGGGAAAGAGAGTAGGGGGGAGGGAGGGGGGAGGGAGGGAGAGAGAGATGTCAAAAGGTTTTTGTGGTTCCTGGTATTTTTTAACAACCGGTTCTCTGCCCTAATGACCGGCTGGGGAGGCGTGGCTGGGGAGGGGTCATGTGGCTGGTGGAAGTGAGTGCCGTCGAGTTGGCCACGCCCACCCATGTTTTGTGGCTCCCAGTGTTTTCTTTTGTGTGGGAAACGAGTCCAAATGGCTCTTCGAGTGTTTAAGGTTGCAGATCCCTGGTCTACACAACAGGCTGAAGTATAAAAAATGGGTTCTTTTCCTACTCCATAAGGAGCTTCACATTTAGAGATATCTTTGCAACACTCAAGTATCCAGCAAGATGTTTATTGTAATGCGGTAACTCTTAATACGAACCATCCTTATTTGTTGGTTGCAGTTTTAATGCAAAGATTTCCCTAGCAATTTTTAAAAGAATAATGTTGGGTCTAAATTTCGGAAGCCTCCCTCAACACTTCTATGAGTTTAGATCTTTACTGAGCTACGATGCTAGAGCTCGGCTCAAACAAGGAAGAGGTGAGACAATGCCCTCTTTGTGTGTGTCTTTACACTAGCTTTGGGCACCAACGGTTGATGAGCAGACAAATGCATGTTTAACTCTTTCTGAAGCTCCATGGAACATCAAAAAGCTTTTGTTGTTATTAGTCGTGAAGTCGTGTCCGACTCATCGTGACCTCATGGACAACATTCCTCCAGGCCTTCCTGTCCTCTATCACAGGGGTTCCCAAACTTGGCTGCTTTAAGACTTGTGGACTTCAACTCCCAGAATTCTGGGAGTTGAAG